>ML327300.1:80000-94288 GCA_005239505.1 Nicotiana paniculata
AAGATGAGGCTTGTGGCACTCTAAGATGCTACTAGGGAATGTCGTACCCTATGTTGGCAAAAACTAATGAAGCCAGGGGATGTAGTATCATGTGTTGGCAATAAGATGAGGCTCGTGGCACTCTGATATGCTACTAGGGAATGTCGTACCCTATGTTGGCAAAAACTAATGAAGCCAGGGGATGTAGTATCATGTGTTGGCAATAAGATGAGGCTCGTGGCACTCTGATATGCTACTAGGGAATGTCGTACCCTATGTTTGCAATAAAATGAGGCTCGTGGCGCTCTGAGATGCTACTAAGGAATGTCATACCATATGTTGGTAGTAAAATGCAACCAGTGGATGTAGTATCCTGTGTTTGGCAATGAGATGAGGCTCGTGGCTCTCTAAGATGCTACTAGGGAATGTCGCACCCTATGTTAGCAATGAGAAATGCAACCAGGGAAGTAGTACCCTGTGTTGGCAATAAGGTGAGGCTCATGGCTCACTAAGATTCTACTAGGGAATGTCGTACCCTATGTTAGCAATGAGAAATGCAACCAGGGAAGTAGTACCCTGTGTTGGCAATAAGGTGAGGCTCATGGCTCACTAAGATTCTACTAGGGAATGTCGTACCCTATGTTAGCAATGAGAAATGCAACCAGGGCATGTAGTACTCTGTGTTGACAATAAGATAAGGCTTGCAGTGTTCTGAGATGCTTCTAGGGAGTGTCATACCCTATGTAGGCAGAAAATAATGCGACCAGGGGATGTAGTACCCTGTGTTGACAATAAGATAAGGCTTGCAGTGTCCTGAGATGCTTCTAGGGAGTGTCATACCCTATGTAGGCAGAAAATAATGCGACCAGGGGATGTAGTACCCTGTGTTGACAATAAGATGAGGCTCTTGGCTCTTTAAGATTCTACTAGAGAATGTCGTACCCTATGTAGGAAGAAAATAATGAGACCAGGGGATGTGGTACCCTATGTTGAAGATAGGGTATCGATTACCTATAATGAAACGAAGAATAACATGATTACATGTATATTGGAAGAAAACTAAGGATTTGAGAACTTCACTTGGTGGTTTTCGTCTTTTCACGAACTGTTTCCTAAAATTGTTCTGTTCCTTTCTGAACAAAGAAAAATTCTTTAGTTTTAAAATGGTGGTCAGTTTGTGGCCTTGATTTCTTGGCGACTTGACCTTGCGTTCATTACACTTGTTAGAAAAACTGACTCTGTTGATGGTCGTACAAATTTTCGAGAGATTCTGTCCTTACTTTCTACCTCAAAACTTGACTATTTTGCGCCTATCACTTTTTTTTTTTTTGGTTCTAACAACCTTAACCCCAAAAGAACTTTTATCTGAGTAACTTTTGTTGACCCTTGAAACAATGTTCAGTCCTTCAAGACTTTTGCAGTCAGAGAAAATCACAAATGGCTTTATGGCTTTGCCCACACAGTTTATGCCCAGCAATCTTTGCTTTATATAACGGGGAAACTGTAATCAATTTTGCAGCTTTTTATTGCTTTGCTTTGAGAAAATTAGACGGAAAGCGACTAAAAAAAATAATACGAAAGAAAACACGAAGGTGAACTAATATATATTACAACTTAATCAAGAAGTGTACCTTTCAAAGAAGAAAAAAATAAAAATAAAAGGACTTATCTGGAGGAATATGCTGACTTCAATGAACATGAGATGCACTTTAGGCTGGATGCCCAATCCGTCTGAACTGTCTAATTCTCAAAATTTGTTGTAAACGGCACTTTAAAACTGAGTTCTTTGTCTTAACCATGCTTGTGCCGTGATATATGAAGGCCTAAATCGATCAACGATGTCCTTTATGGGTTTTCACCAATTGACCTCTCTCATTTGTTTTTCTCTCAACTCACTATTGCCTTATAATGCCTATGAGGGTTTTCACCAATAAGAATCTCTCATTTTATTTTGTTATCTTTACAATGGCTGAGGCATCACCATAATATACCATCTTTTCCTGGTTCATAGCCGTTCCTCTACATCAGTGAATATACCATCATAGATGTGGTCGAAAGACGGGGATGCAGAATTGGTTTTCCTTCTTCCACTTGGTCCACCTCAATCACCTCAAATGCTTGATATATGAGGGACTCACATCCTTCCTTGTCCTCGATACCTGGAATGGATGGGTCTTTATAGACGGATGAGTCGTCTTCCCATGAACAACAATTTCTTGCCTGTCATACTCGAATTTGACCATTTGATGTAGGGTGGATGGTACAACTCTGACCATATGGATCCACGGCCTTCCCAGAAGAAAATTATTGGAAGTTTTCATATCCAACACTTGAAAGACAATGTTAAAATCAACCAGGCCAATTTTCATGGTGAGTTCGATTTCCCCGATAGTGTCTCTTGTTGAACTATCAAAAGCTCTGATGGTGACATTATTAGTGCGAATTCTATTAGTGTCAATGCTCAGCTGTTGTAAAGTAGAAAGAGAGCATACATCTACACTTGAGCCTCCGTCAATCATGACTCCTTTTACGTAATTCCCTCCACATTTGACCATAATATGCAAAGCTTATTGTGCCCAGTCCCTTCCTCAGGCAAATCATCAACGCTAAAAGAAATTCTATTTATTTCAAAGAATCTTTCAGCCATTTTTTCTAGTTGATTCACTGTTGTCTTCTGAGACATATGCCTCGTTCAGAGTTTTGATCAACACATGGTGATGTTCTTCCAAGTGCAAAAGCAGAGATAAAAAAGATATCTGAGCGAGGGTTTTCCTTAGTTGGTCAATGCTTGAGTAGTCTTGCATTTTCATCTTCTTAAGGAATTCCTCCGCTTCTTTTTCTGCAACGGGTTCTTTCATTGGCAAGTGACTTTCCCTGGCTTACTTAGCTTTTCTCAATTCCTCTGGTGAATAGCATCTTCCAGAGAGGGTCAAGCCCTCCATCTCATCTGTTTATTCAACTATCTCTTTTCCTTTGTATGTCATGACAGTCTTGTTATAATTCCAGGGAATAGCTTTTGTATTTGTCACTGGGAGTTGTGCAACATGTCGGATCACAACTGGATCTGTTATATTTCTCAAACCATTATTCGGAATGATATTTTGAATTCCCTCAAGGAAGTAAAGTTTTGGCCCACCCAATTGAACCTCAACCTTTTTTGTGCTTCTACGGACATAGAGAATCGTTTTTTCAAAACCTGCCAAGTTCAAACTGAAACTCGCACCTTTCACAATCAATGGTGCCAATTGCGGCGGGCTTACTATCACTTTTGGTTCTTGCCTTATGGTTCCAACAACCATCTCTGTCTTGCCAGACTGCTTATAATCCCGATCATCACAAATCATCCCAATAAAATATTTATTATCATGAGCTGGGAGCGAACTGTTTGTGATATTAAGAGTATCCTCATTGTTTGTTACCACAATTGCCTTTTATTCAATCAAATTTTCAATGGATTTCTTTAATGTCTAATAATTTTCGGTACTATGACCTTGGGTGTTATAGTGATACTCACATCTTGCATTGGAGTCAAAACCTTTTGAATTTGGATTCACATAACACGGCATGATAGGTTCAATCAACTTCAACTACATCAATTTTCGAAATAGGCTTGTATACGATTCTCCAATTGGGGTGAATTCTTTCTTTGGCTCCTCCTCTCTCACATATCTTTGTCGGGGATGAGGATTATATGATGCCTTAAAATTCGGGCGAAGTTGACGGGAGCCTTATAGAATCGGTTCCCGCCATTGTTGGTGATTGGGAGGCTTAGCATAAACCTGGGCATTGAACACTGTGTATTATTGCAGGGGAACCGAGTACCGTGGACCCTGAGGTGGATAGTAATGTTGAGGAGAATTGGATTGTCCTTGTTGGAATTTCACATAATAAGGAACTATTCCTCTTTGAATTCCCCCGAACCCAGATGCCATCATGTATCCTTCCTCATTCTTTTTCCGATTTCTGAAACTGCCTGACCCGCTTTGAATTGCTTGAGTTGTCACCTTAAGGGCTGCCAAACTCAGAATTTTTCCCGATTTCATGCCATTCTCAAATATTTCACCAATCTTAATCGCTTAGCGAAAGGTTTACCAATTGAGCCCAACATGTAATGGAGGTAATCAGGATCCTGAGCTTGGAGAAAATAGTCAATCATTTCTGCCTCTTTCATTGGTGGTTTGACCCTAGCAGCCTGCTCTCTCCACTTGATTGCATATTCTCTTAAGCTTTCTGTTGGTTTTTTATTTATGTTGACGAGAGGAGTGGTCTGGAACTATATCATATTGTACTGAAACTGTTGGACAAAATCTTGAGCCATGTCATTCCAAACGTGCCAGTGAGAGATGTCTTGATCTATGAACCACTCGGAAGAAATTCCTATCAAACTTTCCCCAAAATAAGCCATGAGTAATTTTTCTTTGCCTCCTGCTCCCCTTGATTGGTTAAAATACCTCTTCAAATGGGGCGATATCACCATGACCGTCATACTTATCAAACTTTGGGTCTTGAAGCCGGGTGGAAAATGGATATGAGGGAACATGCATAGATCGTTAAACGAAACACTCTTGTGGCCTTCCAAACCCAGTATGTTTCTCATGGTTTGTTCCAGGCTCTTCATTTTTCTTGTCTTTTCCTCTTGTTCCATATTCTTGTCGGGCTTTTCGATCTCAACTAGGAACATGTTCTGAGGAGTATGCTTGTATGAATCTAGAACCTTGGAAGTCAGTTCTGGAGAGTAATGTTGGGAATCATGAGCATTCAGTTGTGAATCATTGTTGGACTTTTGAGCAAGAGTCGGTTGAGGGACAGTGAAAGTAGGGACAATTGGTACAATATGTGGGTCATTTCTGAGGGGTACGATTGGAGGACGTGTAATGGAGGTACAGGGGATCGTGGGAAGGTTAATGCTCTAACTGAATCTAGGTTGGTACAATGGGTTAATTGTTATGGATATGGGCACTTTATTTGCAACTGACACATTATGAAGATTATCCGAAGGCTCTATGGGTAGTCAGGGCGGTGCCTGTCCATTCACCCAAGCTTGGTACATCTCTGCCAATTGTTGTTTCAACACTCTTACTTCGTCAACTAGTCCCAAACCTTGTTCGACCAATTGTCCATGGACATCATCATTATCTGACTCATTCTCACTGTTGTTTGACATTTTACTTTTCCCTTTTGATCTCGTGTTGTAAGGGTGAGTCGCCAGTTTAAACCACAAACCAACCACCTCTGTTTAACTTTATCTTTATATATGACAAACAATAAACGTGTTAGAGTTAGGCATTTTGCAGATATTAATCACACATTATATGTCATGCACCTAATGTCATTTTCATTTCTAGAATGAGTCTGGAAGGATTCATGCTTCATCCCGACTTATTGGTTTATTGGTTTATTTTCATCTTGAATTTAAGCTCTTTTTCAAAAAAAAAATTCTCTCAATTTGTTTTCCAATTTAATTATGGCTATGATCTCATCCGATGAGGATTTCCTACGTATCATGACGCTGCATGAATCAGACCATTACGTAGTTCAGGGGAAATAATAACAATTTTGATGATTCTTTTTATTTAATAATTGTTTTTCTTTATACATAGAAAAATAAAACAAAACAAACTAAAATATTTGTCATTCATTTTCAATCAATACAATGAGAGAAAGGACTACTAACTCTAAAGACATAAACATGACTGGAATAAACAAACTTTGATATATAAAAAAAAAGACTCCAAATATAAAATTAAAAACGCGACAAACAAAAATGAAACTAAAAGCTAATTGACTACATTAAAACTTTAAACTTCAATGGTCTTCTTTCTTAAACTGGCATCATCAATGATCTGCATCTCTTGGCCTCCACTCTCCCCCCAAAATCTCGTACAAATTTTGAAACACCACTAGCAACTGTGGGACGAGGGCACGTGCCTGTTGACCAACTTTCTTATTGTTTAGATGGCGATGATCATCATGAATATATGTTACTTTTTCTGCCAATCGAAGTACTTGCTCTCTGGCTTTCCCCATGTTCACGTGACAATTCTACAACCACATCTGGGTGGTGTTGAGAGCGTGCCCCATATGAGCCTCCCGTCCCTCATATTATTCAATGCGACGGCTTAGCACACCTCTCTCAATCATCCACTGACGCCGCTCTGCCTCAAAATCTACATGCTGATGACCCCTCTTCCGCCTCTTTATTTCTTCTAATCGTGCATGAAGTTGACCCTTTGAGCATATACAATATGCCCTTTCTCTTTCAAACTGCTCTTTCTGCTGATCAAACTCCAATTGTTGTTGGTGCACATCCTCTTCAATGATACTCAAGTCTTCTTGCAGCTTATGTATTTCAGTATTTTTGTTCGCCTCAACTCTCCTGACTAAACCAATTGTGTTCTCCAGTTCTTCTTCTAAGCGGGCCGCCTCATTCTTAGCATACTTTAGATCTTTATCCATGACTCCTAAGGCAAATTGATAATATTTCTCAATATTTAAACGAATCGGGCGACTCCGGCTTGCTGCTGAGCTTGTTGTTTGGCTATAGTCATCTGAGCATGCTCCAATTCCTCTTTCAACCTTTCTATAGTTCTTTGATCATTTCTCCTCCTGTTCGACCCCTCAGGCCTATCTCTAAATGATGAAGGATTATGAAACCAAATAATATGTTCAGGGATCACCTCTCCACGATCTCGGTCTTCTACTATCTCATTCAACTCCGAGACTTTACTTGCATACCAAATTTTCATAATTTCTTCTTCATCATGAGGTTGATCTTTGCCAAAATCATAACAGAACTTTCTCATATCTCGGGTTGGTAGCACCTCTTGTAGTCGTGCAAACTGGCGCATTACCCGAGTTGGAGCATAGGGATGAACACCATCCAATCTTATGAGTACCAAATAAGAATGGTATGCAGACTTGCAAATGACCTCTTTAGAGGAAAACTAATCGTAGTTCCAAGTGATCCGTTTGGCTGACAAAGTAAGAAGTAGTTCTTTCCAGGATTCAATCCCTTCTGTTAAGTCACATTCATCAATTCTTTTCTTGTGATCATAAGTATGATTGGGCCATAACTAGCTAAAATCAGTGATCGTAGGATTACGATAAAAATGCTCCAAAAACCATATCTGCAGCAAAATGTCGCAGCCATCAAAGTTTCGCGCACCCAATTTACATCTAGTTAAAGCACAAATGCAAGAAAGAATCATAGGAACCAAAGTATAATCATCCCCTTCTGAAGTCAGAGCCTCAACTACACCTGCCAAGCGGATGTCAATGCGCCCTTCCCTTTCCAGGAAAACTACATGCCCCTAAAAAGCAACCATAAATACAAACCTTCTGTGAACCTTCCATGTTTCCTTATTTTCCTTTGATTCCAGTTTTCCCACATTCCTTTTGAAATTGCATTATAGGCCATAAAAGTGAAACAAAAATCCCAACTTAACCCACTTGCCTCCTAAACCTTCATATTGTCCGTAATTTATGTTCAAGAGCTTTAGAAACTTACCCTTGTTCACATTTTTTGGTACTATGGGATTTTGGTGGCGAAGATTGCGGCTCCATCCCTGGAAATGGGCGATTTCCTCCAAGGTCAGAGTAATTTCACAGTCGGTAAAATGGAACACATTACTTTTTGGATCCCAGTGCGGAATCAAAGCTTCAATCACATCCCTCCTAGGCTTGATCGTCAACATGTGAACCAAATATACCAAGTACTTCTTTATCTGTTTTTGCTCATGTTCCTTAAAGTCTCTCCACCAATCCCATAACAATTGTGTTATCTGGTCGACAATTAGAAAATCTGGTATCCCTTCTGATCTGGGCCTCATTTTAGACTTACCTCTTTCCCCGCTCATGGTGTACATGTTTACCCAGACACGGGGTTAGACTTTAATCAAATATATTATTGATACAGAAAAATCCGATTTCTCGGGTTTTGACTCTATAAAAATAAAAACCAAATTGTGGGATTAAAAAAAAAGGGTTAAATTAGTAAAATAATCATGAGAAATAAAAAAAACTCAAAATGACCATTTTTTGTAAAAATAAGAGAACATAAAAAACTGGCCTCTTTTGTTAAAATGACCATTTCGCATTTTCGAGGAAGGTTTCAAGGCTACTTCGACAAAAGGACTGAACACATGGGCAAAACTGGTCAAAAGAGAAAAAATCGACAAAGTGACTATATTATTATTACTATTATTTTTTGAGAGAAAAAAAATACAGTCCATAGACATTTTTTTTTATTTTTTTAAATGGGGTTGAACCTGATGAAGGTTGCCTATGTATCTCACATCATGTGAGAATCAAACCCGCGTAGTTCAGTTTAAATAAATAATAAAAAAATCATTTTAAAAATTATGATTTTACACATTAGAACCCTTGAACATTTTATTAAAACAAGGGGTTATCGTTATGAAAATTTTAGGGAAATTTTCCCTTTCTCTCTTCCCTGTTCAATCAATCTATCCTAAAGCTGGTCAACATTTCAGTTAAGCCTACCAAATAATGTTACATGTAGCACAGAAAAATGAACATGTTGGTCTGAAAAATTGGTATATGTCCTAGACGTGCTCGGCCCCTGCGCCGAGTCCCGCTAAGTCCAATACAAATAATGAAAATAAAGCGTAACCTACTGGGGATATTCATTGTTTGTGTCTTGTTCTTCTAAGTTTTCAAATCCTAAAGGAAATGGTATCTAGACCTGGATTATTCGGGCGGACAACCCGAGCCGAGGAGCGTCAAGCGTCACCAGTAGTAGAACAACACTAGCTAGCTAACAGCTCTCCCTATTTTTGTGATGCTGGTAAGCAAACACAACATAACTACCTATCAGAAGACTCAAAGGGGTGCGAAAGAGGATACAATTTATATCACATTTCAAATAAATATTAAAGCGGTAAATAAGAGACAAATATCACATTAGGCTCCCAAACACAATAATATCCAAGACATGATAAAAAGCCAAACAAGAACCAATATACTATAACGACCCGGTCCTTCGTTACGTAGAACCTGTATTTTTATTGCTGTTATTGACGCGTCATAAGTTGGTTATTCTTTTATTGATGTATTAGAGTTGATAGGCTTGAAATCGGAATGGTTATATGAGAATTCAATCACTTAGTCCTTAAGAATAACCTTAAAATGAGAAAAGTCAACTAAGAGTTGACTTATTGGGAAATGACCTCGGAATGCGAATTTTATGGCTTGGATAGCTTCGTTAGGTAATTTGGGACTTAGGAGTGTGTTCAGAATATTTTTGTGATGTGCGGTGTAGAATTAGGTTTGAATTGGCGAAGTTAGTTTTTGGTGATTTCCGGTCGGCAGTGGAAAATGGGCTATCGGGGTCGAAATGGAATTCCAGAAGTTGGGACAGGTTCGTAATGTCATTTTGGATATGTCTACAAAATTTTAGGTCAATCGGAGTTGTTTTGGATAGTTTCGGCATCGTTGGAGGATTTTAGAAATTCCAAAGTTCTTAGGCTTGAATCCGATGTAAATTTGGTGTTTTGATGTTAGTTTTGGTGTTTTGAGAGTGCAACTAAGTTTGAATTATGTTATGGGATGTGTTGGTAACTTTGGTTGGGTTCCCGACGGGCTCGAGATTGATTTCGATTGGTTAACGGGCATTTTTGGACTTAGATAAATTTGCTGGTTTTCTGGTTTTTGTGCAACAGGTTTTCCTTCACTGTGATCTCGTAGTTTAAATTGTGAGGGGCAGAATTTTACTCTGTGCGATCGCATAGGTGAGTTTGCGATTGCAGAGGTTGAGAAGTGCGATCGCGTGGGGCGTGTTGCAATCGCGTAGGGATAAGACAGGCGCGTGGGGGCGAGGTCGATTGGTCTTCGCGATCGCGTGGGGTTGAAGAGTGGTGCTACGCGATCACGACAGGGAGTCCGCGATCGCGGTGAAGAAATCACTGGGCATATTTAAATAAACCCTTCCGCGACTTAAACCTTATTTTACACTATTGTTGTACGGAAAAGAGCTTTCGAGATGAAACTTGAAGAGGGAAATCCTTGTTCTTCATAGAGGTAAGTGTTTTGATTATTAAAACTCGATCATGGATGATTATAGAACATAAAACCAGTGTAAATTCATGGAAAATCAGTAGAAAAGTTGGATTTTTTGACTTGAGATTTTGGTAAGTCTTTTGATTATTAAAACTCGATCATGGATGATTATAGAACATAAAACCAGTGTAAATTCATGGAAAATCAGTAGAAAAGTTGGATTTTTGGGCTTGAGATTTTGAGACCTTTAAGGGTCGATTTGAGGGGTCAAATGAACTCCAATTTTGGTGTTCTTTATATGTACAGACTCGTGAGATGACGAAGAACAGTTTGGTATAAAAATTTGTGAAATGCAGGACATGGGCCCGGGGGTCGGGTTTGACCAATTTCGAGATTTTTGAGTATTTTTGATACATTTCGATTGAGATTAGTTCCCTAGCATATTATAATAATACACATCTGATTGTTGGTAGATTTGGAGAACTCGAAGGCTGAATTTAGAGGCAAGGGCACTGCGGAGGTAAGTAACGCTTCCAAACATGAAACTGGGGGTTCGAAACCTCAGACTATTTGATATTTGTTGTTAATTAGGTGATGCACTTGCCAAGTGACGGGCATGCGGGCGTTTACCGAATATTTGTAGCCTGGCTCATCCCATGGCACTATCTACTAGTTATCTCAGATTGATATTGTACTGTGAAGGTGGTAATTACCTTGAACGAAATATAAATCATGCTAAGTATAAATGTTACGGCTTCACACCGATGTGTTTAGACCGGAATGATCGATTATTGCTGTCTCTATCTGTGATTAATGCTTTCATGTACTCAGTCCTGTTATAGTATATGTTTCATGCCTCAGTCTCGTAAGTTGTCAGTTTATTCTATATTATCATTGGTTTGGGCTGAATTGCATATGTTAGAGCATTGTAAGTGAGAATGGAAGGTACTGATTGAGTGAGGCTTGGAACTTAGTTTTGAGACAGTTATGAGGTCCGACTACACACCGCACCGATCCTGAAATCATGCATTCTTTGGCTTGATATAGCGCTTGGGCTGGAAGGAGCCCATCCGGAGTCTATACACCCCCAGTGAGCGCACAGATATTCCGGAGATGGATTTCTCCGTGGTTATTATGTTCCTGAGATGGATTTCTCCGTGGTTGTTATGTTCCGGAGATGGATTTCTCCGTGGTTATAATGTTCCGGAGATGGATTTCTCCATGGGGGATGGATTGCCCTTTTTCCTCAGTACTTGGTGACTGTGTCACTTGTGTTTATATAATATCCGGGATGGATTCCCTGGACCTGAATGCCGTATTCTAGTACTGAGTTGACCACCTTATGAGATCTTGATTAATGAGTACACATCATTCATGGTTCTATATGCATTCTTGCTAGTATGCAGAGTTACAAACATATCTTGATGCATCATGTTTATTTCCTGATATATTACTGTCATGTCCAATTTATATACTGTTGTTCGAATTATCGGAGGTTTAGTCTGTCAATAACTCTCAGCCCATAGTTTGGCTTCGTTACTACTGAGTTGGTGTACTCACGTTACCCCCTGCACCTTGTGTGCAGATCCAGGTACATCGGGATTTAGCTCTGGTCAGTGAGTAGCAACAGTTTCATCAGAGTTGACGAGGTAGTAGCTGGCGGCGGTGATCTCGTCTTCTCTTCCTTTTCTACCGTCACATTTATTTTCAGACGTCATTTATTTTGGTTGTATTAAGTATTAGAAGCTCATGACTATGTGACACTGCATCCGAGATTAGTAGGATTTGGTCTTTTGAATTTCATAAACTGGTTTTCCCAAAAATATTGGATTTATTATTATTATTATTATTATTATTATTATTGATCTCAGAATTTGTTAAAAAGGGGCATTTTATGGGAAATTGTATTTAGTTAGATAAAATGAGTGGTTTGCCTAGTTCCACGACAGGCGCCATCACGACTATGGAAATGGGTCGTGACATATACAAAGCTTGAATTCATATTAATTTTTCCCCAGCAGAGTTGCCAGAGCTGTCACACCTCTCTTTTTCCACGCAACCCTATTACGAGGTTGAGTTAAAAGAGTTTTTCCAATTAAAGTGATATTTTGAAAAAAGATTATTTATTATTAGAGGCACCACTTGGAATTGAGTTTTGGTGTTCGAAGTCACTTTTTATTGAATCACTTATCAAAAGGAAGATTTGACTCCTAATTCATGGTCTACGAAAACAGAAAACTGAGTAAGGAATTCTGTTGACCGAGAGGAAGGTGGAAGGCACCCCTCGAGTCCCGTGGTTCTAGCACGGTCGCTTTATTGACTAATGTAAGGCTTAAATCAATTTTTTAGCTATTATTGTATTTTATTGGTTATGGCTTATTTATTACCGCTTAATTAATTATTGTATTTTTAATGTGTTAACGTAGATGTGGTACACACACAAGGTATTCTTCTTTGAAGTTGGATCTTAAACCAAGGTACGAGAATGTACACATGGTTAAAATATAATTATTTTAAATTTGAAGGCATCGAGACGCGAGAATGCGTACATGAACCTTTTATTACTTAAGCATATCAATCCAAGGTTCGAGTATGAACACATGGGCTAATATTTAAAGTACATCTAAAAATTTTCTAGTGTTTTAGAGTATTTCACTTAATTTTAGATTCGAGTCCATTTATTTTTATAAATTATTATTATTAAGATTGTTCAGTCAAAGTTGCTCGAACGCATGCTTTCATTAATTTTAAAAATCATAATTACGTCACGCGAACGTATACATAATCATGATAATTTTACTAATAGCGTGCCTAAGTCATACTACCACATGAATTGCTTCATACTACATATGAGATTAATGGAGTAATAAATTAAACATCTTTGAAAAAGGTGGAAATTATTTTAAGTCTAACACTTTCAAAGTACCACCATTATTTAGAAAATTCGGACATGAATACATAAAGTTTAATTGGATAGACTATGACTAGTTAGAGGGAAGTCAGTACAATCTTTTCAATCAAGGAAATATTAATTTTCTTTTTTTCAGATTTGAAGAAAAATATTGTCAGAAGTATTGCTATTAACACTTTCTAAACTTAACATTATTTTGAAGTATCAAGGATTCGGAAAAAAAAAAATTTTACACGTTAAATTTCTATTGACGGACTTTTTAACACATGATTAATTAACAACATATTCTTTATATACAAATCAAGTTATAAACTATCAACATGGGAATTATTTTACTGTTCACTACCTTAATTTCTCTATACACATATAAACATACTTAATTAAAAAATTAAATAATTTTACAATATCATCATAAGAGTTAAATAAGACTAGCAAGAATGATATTAAACAAAAAAACATTTCAAGATGATTGTTAATTAATAACATGATTCCTGAAAAATCTAAACTTAACTGTAATGAAAATATCATTTTAGGCGATGAGTAAAAGTTTGGTAATCAAATTTAGCTTGAACTGACACACAAACAATATTCAGTTCACTCTAGTTCAAAAACAACAAATACTTAAAACAACTCAAAGATACAGAGATGGAAATAAAAAGATGAAGCCAAAATTAACAACAAAACTATTTTTCACGTTGATGATGAAAATTCAGATATTACCTTTTTTGTGAAGCTTTTTTACAATACAATCACAGTCACAATCTATCGATTTCCAAAATTAGCAATGCTAATTTTTCTACAACTTCAAACTCGAAACCACGAACGAAACCTCGAACTCGGTCTTGGAACTCTCTTTCTTTCTTAGTTGCATAATTTTCTACTTCTTTTTCCGTTTCTGCTCACAGCCTACGTCAGTGACTTCTCCGTTTTTCCTTTTCTTTTCTTTTTACTTCCTGACTCCTTTTCCTTTTGTATATTTTTGTGCTTCTTTCATCTCTCGTTTCCTGACTTCTTTTTTTCTTTTTTTTTTTGTCTTTCTTTGTTCTCTTTTTCTGTCCCTTTTGCTTATGACTTATTCTTTCTTCTCATTTCATTTTTCGTCCCCGTCTATCATTCCCCCCTCCCCTTTTTATATGTGATTTTGTGGGTTAAATGAGATTAGATTAAGGGGATAGTTAGGATATAGAGAGTTGATATGTGAGGGGTGGACGTGTGAGTATGTGTACAATGTGAGAGAAAGATGTGAAAGGTAGAGGAGTGGGTGAGATGTGAGGGGTTAGAGGGAAACATGGTATAATGAAGTGTTACTTTAGTATTATTGATATATATATATATATATATATATATATATATATATATATATATATATATATATATATAT
>ML327300.1:96803-166134 GCA_005239505.1 Nicotiana paniculata
AAATATAGGGAACTGTTCTCAACATCACACTGTTGCGGCGTGAAACCCGATCCATACATGATACCCGTGGCGGCGTGCTACCCGATCCCAAAAACGTACCCGTGGCGGCCTGCCACCCGATCCACACATAATAATCAAACACAAAGCTCATACTCATGAAATGCCCGAATATCAACGATAAGCATGCCAAGTGCACAATACCATCCCTGGGCAGATAGATAGTGCCATACACTACAAAACTCAAGCACGACTAAGGTGCAATGAATGACCTGCATCTCGAGATCCATCCTGCTCATATAACACCGCAAGATACGCAGGACCACCATATATGTGTGATAATCAAGCCGTCTCACAACCCACACAACACAATAGATTATTACACGAAGTAGCTGACGACGAAAATAACATCTAACACCCAAGTACTCCTCCATAAGGAGTGCTATGCTGAATGAACACACCCAGACTGGTGTAGAGTACTGATCACGCTCAACTATGTCTTGTAAAAAGTACTAAGGATCGTTGCAAATATAACCTAGTTCAAGTTCGGAGTCGTATCCCACATGGAAATAACCTATTTACTATAACTTTTAATAATGCTAATGATAAGCTCAGACAACTTCCGGATGCAGGATTTTTAATAGATAATAAGTGGAATTTATTTAGCTAAGGAAAAATGACAATAAAATTAGCAATAATCACGACTAAAATTGAATTCAAGGGTAAAAGGATCTAGGGTTCTTGATTTCCTAATTGCCGGATTAATTCTTAACTCTCTAGCTATAATCTCACCGTAATACTCTATGAGCATCACGATAATTTACTAGAAGCATTCTCTCGAACTACTCTAGCTAACTATTTATGCAACTCAGAATTATCCCACCAAAGCTTTGTTATTTCTAACCCCACTTTTAATTTCAAGTAATTAATCTCTTATTTACCCAAAAGTGGTGTTGTTCAACAATAATCTAACCAAGTGTTCTTTCTCAAGCAGCACAAGGTAACTAGAAACGATTAATCAAGGGCCATTTCAATTAAACACAATACAATACGTAGTTGAACAATCATACAACAAACACCGCTCAATTATAGTAAAACAGAGTCAAGACTTCATCCAACAAATTGTTCTATCAACCCTATATTATAGATTTAGCTACTCATACTAATGGAAAACAATTCACTAAAAGAATTCATAATCAACAATAGAAGTAAGAAGAAGAAGAAGATGAAAACTCTTAGGAATTATCCGTCTTCTTTCTCTTGTTATTGCCTCCAAAATGTTCTAAAATCAACTATCTTTTACTTCTGTGCGAGTTAGGCTTTATATAGGTTTAGGGTAGTCGCCTAGGAAAATACAAAATTAACCCTGACTCTTTGGCTCTCGCCCGCTCGTCCGCGGATCCGGCCGCGGATTTCCACTGCTTCTGTGCCTCCAATTCGTGGTCTTATTCGCGGCCCAATTCACGGTCGCGCACCTGGAGGGGTCTTCTTACTTTCTTTTTTCGCTCCTCTTTGACCGTGATAACCTTCAAATGGCCTTCCACACTCCATGTTGACTCCAAAACACTCTTTAGCTCCCTCCTAGCTCGGAGTAGCTCCTGCAAAGCATCAAATTCTTAATTAGAGCATTTTGTTATCTTTTAGCCTTCAAATATCAATAAAGTGCGGCTAAATTAGAGTGTAAATAACATCTAAATTGCACAAATATAGCCTACTATCAACACCCCACACTTAAACCATTGCTCGTCCTCGAGAAAACAAACCACACTCTATAGAGGCCTAACTTCACTGAGCGACTTCCCTAACTTGTCACACCAAGAACATTCACATAGATTGAGTGCATTAGTGTAACATCAACACCTCAAGAGTTGACTCTCACATGCCACGCAATATTCTTAACCGTCTTACTTACTCTAATTCAAAGTACGGACTTACCTCTCCTTCATGAATCAAGTGCCCGCTCACAACAAAAGAAACTCATTGCAAAATCAATATAATTCACACACATTGAGGAACTTCAAAGGAATAAAATTCACTCACCCTCAGAAATGATATTCTTGTGCCACAGAGAATGTACCATAAGCTAGCCCTTAGTGTACTACTCTACTAATTGAGCTCGTTTATTCTTGGATCAAGTAGGACTTTATTCGGCTGTAATGTAGGCGGCAGGTCGGGTAGGATATATTTGGATATAATAGTGACTACACCTCCCTAAACACATTAATACATATATTTCATAATCAAGCCCACACTTAAGTTAAACCAATTTCCACCTTCACACCACTTAAATCACCCTACACTTCTTTGAGCACAATCACCTTAAAAGACACCAAGAACTATTACCAATCAACATAATACACTATTAACATTGTTCTTTTCTCTTATTTTTTTTTCATTTCAAGTGGCTTTTCAACAAGATGCACCTTTCTCCTCATTTCCCTCGTTCCACTCAAAATCCCCACCAACTACCCCACACTTTATCCTTTATAGATTTTAGTTCAATTGCTTACGAGAGGTAGAGGGTTCAAAAAGATGGTTAATTCAAACAAGGGATAAGGTTTGTAATGTGGTTGCCAAGGAAACAAGATTACATGCTCAACGGGGTTAACTATGCTACATAACAAATAGGTATATATATATATATATATCGTTCAACAATGAAATGCCTATATCACTTCCTAGACTAAACAAGACTACTATTTCACTTTGTAGACACACGGGGCAAGTTCTAGGCATTAAATGTCATACACAGAAGACAAGTCTCACACACACATGGAACATGACTCACTTCAGATTGGGTCATCAGACACTTAGCTCATAGTACTTAAGCCAAATTAAGAACACACAGTTTAAGGCATTCTTACAAGAGTCAACAAATGAGCCTAATCGTCACACTAATGTACCTCTATATTCAATGCATTACGAAGTTAAGAGATCCTATTCTAATTCTACCCATAGCCCATAAGTCCCTAACTAATAGGTAAAAACTAACTACACCCGGTTCAACTGAAACGCTTGGAAAAGAACCGTTGTTTAAAGAAAAACCAAGGGGGAATTGATACACTACTACAAAAGAAAATATTTTTTTTTTGTTTTTTTTCTTTCGACTTTATTCCCTCAAGAAACCTGTCGAATGGTGTCCATCGTCGGGACAAGTTGAACATGATTTATGCAAATAACTAGCTATTCTATATAAAAGCTAAAACAACATTCATTACAACATACTGAAAAGTATTCCCCACCCACACTTAAAAGGATGGCATGTCCCCATGTCATATAAGATAAAGTAATGTGAAGTAAAGGAACTTCCCTGGTAGATCAGTCTTGATCAGAGACAGTGCCGGGGTAAAGGTGAGATTCCCTCCCCAGTGCACGTAGCCAACACATTATTTTCTTCTCGGACTTTGCATTTTGGGTGGCTAAGACATCAACTCTAGTCCCCAATTCCGTGATGGAAGTGCGCAGTCCTGCCATGTCTTGCTCTAGGGCTGTCATTCGCGTGCTCCATCTGCCCTGGGATAGTCCCTCAGCTGCGAAGACTTGTTCCTGTGGGTGTGAGGAATGTCAAATCTCCTCCTGCCCTGCATTGCTCTCCTCCTGCATATCAGAATCATCACTATGAGTCGCCTCATGTTCCACTGGGTGCCTCCCGATAGTCACTTTGTCTGCTCGGAACTTAGCTTCTTTCTTGACCTTGCCATCCGCATTTGGGTTCTCAGGCACCCTTGCTTTTCGATACAATCTTGTAACCAGAGAGGGGAAAAAAATCCATACCTCTTCAATGGTGAACGGACGAACATTTCAGACTGGATAACCTTGGCCACATCAAAATCATGGCCACTCACGAAGTACTAGATCAAAGCAGTTCTCGGTCCATTAACCTCATTGGTGTTGTTGGACATCAGCAAGAGACTGTTGATAATGTGCAACCAGCACTTTCCTTCAAAAGTGAGTGAGGCAGAATGCAAGATCTTACCTGGCACCACCCATATGACATCTTTGTCAGGTACACAGATAGTGCGGAAAAACCTGTTCCATGTGATGGGTTCTCTTTTATAGGTATCATAGAAATCCTCCTCCCCATCAAAAATAGGCAAGCAGTATACTCTCCGGATGGCTTCTTAGGAGGAATTCACCCTCGTGTCCCTCACATTGCAAATTCTATCCTCATGTTCGGGGCAATTGGCATAAAATTCCCGGACAAGCATCAAGTTTCCTTCCTCCGGTTCTTCGAAGAAGCTATCCAACCCACGCCTGATCAGCTCTCGATACATAATAGGGCAGTCATCCTGTAGGGATGCGCTATCAATACCCCTTTCCGATACATGCTTTCTAGTAGCCTTTGAAGTGAAACGGTCCTGGGAAACTCTGGAGACAAACCTGGTGCGATCAAACTCAGCTGCACTGGCCGGTGCCCGTGCCCGTGCCCGGGATGAGCCCATGACCACTTGACGAAGCTCCAGTAGCGCGTATCCTCATGGTACCTACACAACACACACTACTATCAATTACTGGCGGAATATCTGAACCAATGGCGGCTACTCAGACTTCACTCGGACAATTGGTCACAATTTACATTCAACACTCCTTGAGGAAAATAAACAGACATGTAGTGTGCATATTTCCCCCCAAGTCACCCAAATGCCCAGTTAGACTACCAATTCTCACAAACTCAACAATGTCTCCCCCCAATTCAACCAAATCAATTAGCCTCACATACCACAAATGTATTACAAACCAACACCAAGACAAGAGTACCCATGATTCTACTATGCTACACATACACTAGCAAGGGAAAATAATAGGAAAAAACAACAACAAAAAAGCTCACAAAAAAAATTGAAAAGAAAAAAAGGAAAAATAAATTACTAAGAAAGCGGAATAGAATCATGTTAGTTACTTGGAGATCTTGAGAAGAACGGAGGTTGGAGATTAGTTGAGTGGAGAATATAAGGAAGGAGAAGAGTCTTTTGTTGATGGGAAAATATGGGGGAATGGAAGGGGGGCATGGGTATTGTGTGTGGGGGGGGGAGGGGAGGAGAAGGGTTTAGGAATTGGAAGTGGGGAAGGAAAGAAGAGAAGTGGGCGGTTAGTTAGGGAAAATAGGGGGGGGGGGAAGCAAATATTTTGCAATAAAATAAAATAAATGAAAAAAACGTACATGGACTTGTACGTGCCCAACATTCGCGCCTAGATCTGCGGTCGCGGATGCTGGACAGAAGGTGACCAAAACTCCGCGCCACAATCCGCGATCCAATTTGCGGCTGCGGACGGGGGACATAACATAGGTTAAAATCCGCGGCCATATTCGCGGTCCAATCCGCGGCCGCAGATCTCCGTCTCCAGCCAATTTGATTTTCACACTTATACCTATTTCCGGGTTAATTTCGACCCTCGAGTACTTCCAATGAGAATAATTTTAGCCTTGCACATTAGTAGATTGGTCAATGTTGTTCAAAATCAATTACAACAACAAAAGTAAAGAAAAACAATGGGTTGCCTCCCAAAAAGTGCCTAAGTTAACGTCGCGACACGATGATTTACAACTAACCATGGGTTTCCTCCCAGGAAGCGCCTGATTTAACGCTGTGACACAATGCAGGCTTTCATTATCATTCCTCGTTCACGTATTGGGGATCTTCCAAAGTTATCGCCACTATATCCCCTTTTTCTTCGACCATTCCAAGGTAATGTTTCAACCTTTTCCCATTCACCGTGAACTTATTTGTCCCATCCTCTGATTGAATCTCTATAGCTCCACTTGAGAACACTTGCACCACTCTGAAGGGTCCTGACCATTGGGACTTCAACTTGCTTGGAACTAATCTCAATCTCGAGTTGTATAACAACACTAGATCTCAGGGTTTGAAGTTCCGATCTAAGATGTGCTTATCATGCATAATTTTCATCCTTTCTTTGTATAATCTAGTATTTTCAAATGCATTGAACCTGAATTCCTCGAGCTCATGTAACTTAGTGACTCTGCTAGTGCCTGCAGTCTTCATATACAAGTTCAACTGCCGCAGTGCCCAAAGTGCTTTATGTTCGAGCTCTAACAGAAGGTGGCATGCCTTTACAAACACCAACTTGTACGGTGACATACCAATTGTAGTTTTGAATGTTGTGCGGTACACCCATAATGCATCATCCAGCTTCTTCACCCAATCGGTCCTTGTTGCATTCACTGTCTTTGTCAGGACACTTTTAATTTCCCTGTTGGACACTTCAACTTGCCCGCTCGTTTGTGGGTGGTACGGTGTGGCTACTTTGTGGCGAAATCCATGCCTTTCCAACAGACGTGCGAACGCTCTATTGCAAAAATGGGTTCCATCATCATTGATTATAGCTCTCGGGGTGCCAAAACGTGTGAAGATGTTTTTCTTTAGGAAACTTGTCACCCCTTTTTCATCATTGGTTAGGAGAGCCACTGCTTTGACCCATTTGGAGACATAGTCAATTGCTACCAATATGTATTCGTTACCATACGAGCTGACGAACCACCCCATAAAGTTGATCCCCCATATGTCAAAAACCTCCACCTCTTGAATTGTTGTCATCGGCATCTCGTTACGGAAAGATATGTTGCCTGTCCTTTGGCACTCATCGCAACTTTTGATCCAATCATGGGCATCCTTCAACAGGGTAGGCCAATAAAAACCCGATTCCATCACTTTTGCTGCTTTCTGGATTCCTCCAAAGTGTCCACCATATGGTGAAGCATGGTTAACCTGCAAAACAGAAGGTTGATCTTTCTCGGGGATACACCTCCAGATCATGTTATCCTTACATATTTTAAAAAGTAGAGGTTTATCCCAATAATAAGATCGACAATCTCGAAAGAACTTTTTCTTTTGAATTAAAGAGAGTTCATAAGGTACAATACTGCTTGCTAAATAGTTATCATTATTAGCATACCATGGCATGTCCTCCATTGTCACAACGAGTAACTGTTCATCCGAGAATGTCTCTGTTATATCTTCAACCTCCATCCTCTTTTCAACTCCTTCCAATCTTGAGAGGTGGTATGCCACTTGATTGTCCGTTCCTTTTCTGTCACGGATTTCCAAATCAAATTCTTATAGTAGATGAACCCATCGAATCAAGCATAAATTTGACTCCTTCTTTGCTATCAAGTACCTAATTGCTGCATGGTCAGTATAAATAATAACTTTTGAACCAGTTAAGTACGACCTGAATTTGTCGAAGGCAAACACTACAACCAACATTTCTTTTTCCGTCACGGTGTTACTGAGCTGTTCATCGCCTAACATCCTGCTTGCATAGTGAATTGGGTGCATCATCTTGTCTTTTCGCTGCCCCAAGACTGCTCCTATAGCATAATCACTGGTGTCACAGATGAGCTCGAAAGGTTTCTCCCAGTTGGGTGCAATTACCAATCTCTTATTCAGCTCCTCAAAAGACAACCTGCAATCATTAGAAAACACAAAGGGTTTATTCTTTTCAAGCAGCTTACATAAGGGGTTAGCAATCTTGGAAAAATCTTTGATGAATCACCTGTAGAATTGCGTGCCCAAGGAAACTTCGCACCGCCTTTACAGAAGTGGGTGGTGGAAACTTCTCAATCACATAAACCTTTGCATGGTCGACTTCAATTCCCTTACTAGACACCCGATGCCCCAAAACTATTCCTTCTTGTACCATAAAATGGCACTTTTCCCAATTCAGCACCAAATTTGTCTCCACACATCTTTTGAGAACTCTTTTAAATTGTGAAGAAAATCTTCGAATGAATCCCCCACCACGGAGAAATCATACATAAATACCTCCATAATGTCCTCAACCATGTCAGTGACAATAACTAACATGCACCGTTGGAATGTAGCCAGTGCATTGCACAACCCAAAAGGCATTCTCCGAATGGCAAAGATGCCATACAGACAAGAGAAGGATGTTTTATCTCTGTCTTCAGGGGCTATTGAGATCTGGTTGCACCCCGAATACCCTTCCAAGAAACATAAGTGAGATCGTGCAACTAACCTGTCCAACATTTGGTCAATGAATGGCAAGGGGAAATGTTCCTTCTGGGTGGCTGTGTTCAGTTTTCTATAGTCCATGAAAATCCACCACGCCATGACTGTACGAGTTGAAATCAACTCGTTATTCTCATTTTGTACGACCGTTATTCCTCCTTTTTTTTGCACAAATTGAATCGGGCTGACCAGTTGCTGTCAGAGATGGGAAATATAATACCCGCATCTAGCCACTTGATCACGTCCTTCTTTACCACTTCCTTCTTTACCACTTCCTTCATATTTGGGTTCAGCCTTCGTTGATGTTCCCTGGAAGGTTTGTGCCCCTCTTCTAGAAGAATCTTGTGCATGCAAAAGGCTGGACTGATACTCTTTATGTCTGACATGGTCCAACCAACGACAGTCTTACATTCCCGCAACACCTACAATAGTTTCTCTACCTGCACAGCTAGCAAACCAGATGATATAATAACATGTAAAGTAGAATTAGGCCCTAAGAAAGCGTACCTGAGGTGTGCTGGAAGCGGTTTTAGGTCCAACTGTGGTGGCTGCTCTATTGATGGTTTGTAGGTGGTGTTGCTCTCTCTTAAAGCGTAGGGGCTCGAATTGAGGTTCACTTTTCCAGAATCCTTGACCTTCGAGAGCCATGACCCACTCTGCCAACCCTTCACCATCCATCTCTTCCAAATTTGTCAAGTAGGCTTCTAGAGGATCCTTGACATTAAGGGTCTCATCCTCCTCTTGCAGTATCACATCTACGACCTCTACTAGTGAGCAATTTGCAGATTCGCTGGATCTCCTCAGGGATTGTTAAACATTCTTC
Source organism: Nicotiana paniculata (assembly GCA_005239505.1). Lineage (NCBI taxonomy): Eukaryota > Viridiplantae > Streptophyta > Magnoliopsida > Solanales > Solanaceae > Nicotiana > Nicotiana paniculata. The sequence continues at coordinate 105,615 of ML327300.1, forward strand.
ATTATTCAACCTCATTTTCAGCTCTCCAGTCTCACATTCAATCAATGCTCTCACAATGGCTAACAACGGCCTTCCTAGAATGATGGGTATCTGTTTATCCACTTGACAGTCAATAATAACAATGTCCGAATGAAATACAAACTTCTCCACTTGAACAAGGACATCATCTAGAGTTCCTGTCAGTCTTTTGACTGTACGATCAGTTAGTTGCAGCAACATTGAGGTCGGTATAGCTCTGCCAATGAACCAGTTTTGTATAGATTGCTAAGGGCATCAAGTTTATACTGGCTCCCAAGTCACACAATGCTTTAGCAAAAGCATAATTCCCAATAGTTCATGGAATAGTGAAACTACCTAGATCAGACGCTTTTTGAGTCATAGGTATTGTCACTACCGCGCTGCAGGTTTGGGTTACAGTTACAGTGGACAGGTCTTGGAAGTCAAATTTTTGCGACATCAGGTCCTTCATCATTTTTGCATACCCTGGCATCTCCCTCAAAGCATCCATCAGTGGAATATTCAATTGAATTTGTAGAAGTATTTCCATTAATTTCCTGTATTGATCATCTTTCTTTTGCTTTGCCAATCTCTGAGGGAATGGTGCAGGAGTTAACCTATGTTCACTGCTTTGTGTCTTTTCTTTGATGGAAGATTTTTCTACCACCTGTTCTGAGACTTGTTCACTTTCCTTCTCCTTACCCTTGTCAACATGTGCCTGTTTAACTACAACCTTGGTGAGCTCTATTGACTCATCTGCCTCTAACGTGATTGGAATAGTTTACGTAGTCTCTCTCCTAGATTGAGCAACTTCTTGCTCTTTGTCTAAATCTCTTCCATTCCTGTGACTTACTACCATTAGCTGATTTGGATTCTGCTCCTTTGAATTAATATTTGTATCTTCATGCAATGTTCTTTGAGGGATATTGTTCAAGGCCATAAATAGGTGTCTCAATTGAGTTTCGATGCCTTTAATTTTCGAATCATGTGCAACTAACTTTTCTTGCATCTTACTATTTGTCCCAATGAGTTGTTGCAGCATGCCCCTGATTTCTACCATGTTATTGTCCTGCTGATGATGAGGTGGTTGGTAGGCTAATTGGTGTTGGTGCTGTTGATTATAACCATGCTGCCTTTGATAAGGCACGACTTGGCCTTGTGGTCATGCTCCTCCCTGATTGGGGTTGTGTTGTGGTTGGTTAAGTCTGTAGTGTTGGTTTGGTGCTGGTACCCATTGCTGCCCATCTTGCCTCTGACTTCCGAAATTATTTACATAATTCATGTACTATGTAAAACCCTGGATGTCACTTTCTCCGCTCCAAGAGCACATATATGACTGGTTTATGCAAGGAGTGCATAAGCATCCATTTGTTGTATCCACAATGCGCACTTGCTTTGTACCCATCTCATCAATTTTCTTTGTCAGTAAGATCATCTGGGTCATGAGTGACTATGTTTTCTGCATGGGAATTGTTTGGGTCAAGAGCAACAAAATGGACTATTGGTGTGAGTGTTGTACCTCTTGTCATCCAGCCTAAATTTTGAGCCATCTTGTCAAGAAGAACCTTACACTCTGTGAACATTTGGCTAAAAAATGCACCCCCAACTGAAGCATCGTCATTGATCTTCAGACTGTCTGCCAAACCCATGTAGAATCTCTGTCCCAGCATCTGATCTGGAATGCCATGGTGTGGACACTTCACTAGAATACCCTTAAATCTCTCCCAGTTTTCTTGCAAGGTTTCAGCCTGTTTATTCTTGAACTGCAATATCTCATCAATTTGCCTTGCAGTCTTGTTGGGAGGATAGAACTTGTTCAAGAACTGCTTGACTAATTCTTCTCAATTAGCAATGGAGTTTATTGGGAGCGAATTAAGCCAATTTTGAGCCTCTCCAGTCACTGAGAATGGGAACAGTAAGAGCTTAATGGCTTCAGGAGTCACATTCGGCTGTCTTTGAGTCACACATATTGATAGGAAGTTCTTCAGATGTTGTTGTACGTCTTCAATGTATGACCCGAAGAATAGTCCCTTATTCTGCAACAGATGTAGCATGTTATTGGTGATCTGGAATGTCTCCGCTTGTAACTAAGGTATAGCAATGGAGGTGGCCAGGTTATCAGCAGTTGGTTGTACCCAATCATACAGAGCAACTTTTGGCACAAGAGGTGCCACCACTCCATTGTTTGGGTCATCCCAATCATTCCGATTATTTTCGTTGACATCGTCCACGTTGTCCATTTCAACTTCGAGTTGGTATTTTTGTTGTAACTATTTGTTTTTCTTGTTGGATCGATTTAATGCCCTAAATGCTTTCTCGAGGTCTGAGACTCCTTCAAAAATTTCACCAGTCCTCGAAGAGCTTCTAGGCATACACCTGAGTCATAGGAGAGTTCAAACGTGAGAATTTAAATGAAAAATTTTAAACACCGTAGGAAATTGATCTAAACTAAGAATCCTAGAAATTCTTCTAAGTTATAATAATTAATTCCGCTCGAAAAGTCGATAAAAATCACCCTCGGACCCACGCGTCCGAATTCCAAAAATTTTCAAAGACAAACATTACCCATAACCCCACAAACTCAAATATATAATTTATTTCCAATTCGATGTCCAGTTTCGTGGTCAAAATCCAAAAATACCAATTTCTAGGTTTTTCTTCAAAATCCCATATGTCTACATATTTTCATGTCGAATTCCATTTATAAAGCTTGTATTTAACTCACAACTAGTAGAATTCACTTACCTTATGATTGACGGTGAAAATGGTTCTCCAAAATTGCTCCTAGGTCGGCTCCAATGGAGGAAATGAGATAAAATGAGCCAAAACCCATTTCTTACAACTTATACACTGCCCAGGCGCCCCTTCATCGTGAATGCACACTGCCCTTGCGTTCGTGAAGGACAATACTAGAACCAGCAACAATAGTTCCAAAACAGCTCAAAATGATCTGAAACTACCCCGAAACATATCCGAGGCCCCCGGGACCCTGTCCAATCACACAAACCAATCCCATAACATAACACAGACTTTCTCAAGGCCTCAAATCACATCAAACAACATCAAAATCATGAATTTCAACCCAATTCGAGCTTAATGAACTTTAGAATTTCGAACATCCACATTCGATGCCGAAACCTATCAAATCACGTCCGATTTGCCTCAAATTTTGCACACAAGTCACATTCAACATTACAGACCTACTCCAACTTCTGAAATTGGAATCCAACCCCGTTATCAAAAAGTCCACTCCCAGTAAAACTTCCCAAAAACCACCTAATTCCAACATTCGCCAAACGGCGCCAAAATGACCTACGGACCTCCAAATCCAAATCAGGATGCGCTCCTAAGACAATAATCACCATACGAAGCTATTCCGAGGCTCGGAATCTCAAACAGGCATCGATAAGACTGAAATACACTTCAACCCAAACTCATGAAATTCTTCCAAAGTATCAACTTTCCCCAGCGCCGAAACGCTCTTGGGTCATCCAAAACCCGATCCGAATATACGTCCAAGTCTAAAATCATAATACGAACCTATTCGAACCTTCAAATCCTGATTCCGAGGCCGTTTACTCAAAAATCACACCTTAGTCAATTTTTCCAAATTAAAGCTTCCGAAATGAGAATTTTCTTTCCAAATTAAATCCGAACTCCCCGAAACTCAATTCTGACCACAGACACAAGTCATAATACCTAAAGTGAAGCTGCTCATGGCCTCAAGCCGCCAAACGACACACTAGAGCTCAAAACAACCGGTCGGGTCGTTACATTCTCTCCCACTTAAACATGCATTCGTCCTCAAACATCCTAAGAACTGCTCAGAAATTTTCCGAAATCATTGTTCGACACCTAGTGCACCTACCCGTACTACCACAACCCAGTTGAGCACATTAGCTTAAGCCAGTCTGAAGATCCTCCCTTTTATTCAGTCAAACAAGCCTTGGAGCCACGTTCCAACATCCAGAATCCTCTACCAGACCTGTTTCCAACATACGAACATTGTATCCACCATTACCCGATGTACTAAAACATGATTGTATACATGTTCTAAATTTACACCATGCACCGCATAATTACGTGACCATAATAACATCTTCTGAAAACAATAGCCACAATTTCATTAATCTGATGCCCACAACACACCTCATGACACATATAAGTCCTGTTCCAACTCTTGCAATACTGCCACAACGGAAGAGATGTGTAGAAATTCATAACCAACTGCTGAGTCAACAATTCATTGAGTCTCTCCTCATGATAAAAACCGTTACCTCATTAGGAACCAAATAATGATATTTGCTCTTAAATATGCCTCATATAAATTCGATCGAACTGATCTCGGGTCTAAAATACCAGCTCACCCAGTACAAGTTGTTTCGGCAATAAACCACCACAAACATAACCAAAAGTCTCATATAACGCCACCATGTGCCAACAAGACACAAACTCGAATATGATACATAAGGAAAAACGAACTCTAGAAAGAACTACTCAGCTGAAATAGCTAATTAATCAACCGAAAAGGTGTTATGAACCTTCCTCAGAAAATGCGAGACAAAATACACAGGGATAGATATAGGGAACTGTGTTCAACATCACACTGTTGCGTTGTGCAACCCGATCCACCTATGATACCCGTGGCGGCGTGCTACCTGATCCACTCATAATAATTTAAAGAAAACACACCTCAAGACATAACACTCATACTCACGAAATGCGTGTATATCAACCATAAGCACTCCAAGTGCACAATACCATCCTAGGGAGATAGATAGCACCATATGCTACAAAACTCAAGCACGACTAAGGTGCAATGAATGACCTACATCTCGAGAGCCATCCTGTTCATATAACACCACAAGCTACGTAGGACCACTGCACATGTGTGAATAATCAAGCCGTCTAACAACCCACACAACACAATAGAGTATTACACGAAGTAGCTGACGACGAAAATAACATCTAACACCCGAGTACTCCTCCATAAGGAATGCTATGATGAAGGAACACACCCAGACTGGTGTAGAGTACACATCCACATTGGACCCATCAACGGACTTCAAATTGATTCTGATCATACCATGCTTGGGCAAATACCCTCTCAAGGATTCACAATGACCTTTTTCCCGTGACACACAATAATAATCGTGGAATCCGGAACAAACTTCCACAATTCACAACCAACTGAATAGAGTGCCTTTCATACCTAAACTCTCACATTAGCTATAGTACCAAATCTTCATACTTGGTTTCAATATTTAATCAATCAAGTGACTATATGTCACACTTATACAATCTTCCCGCGGGATACACGCCTACGACCTTCCGCACCAGGTAAAAAGTTCGCACATCCAACATAAATATTTAAACTGTGCACTGCCGAGGGTCGAGCAACGCGAACCATATATGCATCTATCTTCTACCGAGGCATTCGGCCTGCTCCACAAAAAAGAAAACACATTTAAAAAAACTAATTCAAGATTCATTAAGGGGAAATTATTCAAGGAAATACCAATTCTCATTAACGGTCAAGAAAATGAAGTTTAACCTCTTACAATTTTATCGAGTTTCAATATGATTTAAGCAATTAAATTTACAAGTAGGGTGAAACATCGCAAGTATAACATGATTTGGGTCTTAGACTATCCGTACATAAGCATAATAGTAGATACACATAGACTCTTGTCACCTCGTGCGTAGGTTGCTCCCACAAATATGAGAACATAATAATTTTATTCACCTATGGGGTTATTTCCCTCTTACAAGTTAGAAAGAAGACTTACCTTGCTTTGAAATTCAATAACCGGCTCCAAAGCCTTTCCTACAAGTCAAACCGATGCCTATCGCTCCAAAACTAGTCAATAAATGTGCATATTCATAAATATATACTCTAATACTCATTATAATCCAATTTACAATAATTTCCAACTCCGCTAGAAAAGTCGATAAAAATCACCCTCAGACCCACGTGCCCTGATTTTGAAAATTTTCGAAGACAAACATTTCCCATAACTCCACGAACTCAAATATATAATTTATTTCCAACTCCATGTCCAATTTCGTGGTCAAAATATAAAAATACCAATTTCTAGGGTTTTCTTCAAAATTCCATATTTCTACAAATTTTCATGTCTAATTCCATGTATAAACCTTGTATTTAACTCACAACTAGTATAATTCACTTACCTCATGATTGACGGTGAAAATGGTGCTCCAAAATCGCTCCTAGGTCGGCTCCCATGGAGGAAATGAGATAAAATGAGTCAAAACCCATTTCTTGCAACTTATACACTGCCCAAGCGCCCCTTCATCACAAACGCGACACTGCCGTCGCGTTCGCGAAGTCCAACAGACTCGGCCCAGAAATTCTTCTTTGCGAACGCGGCAAGCCCCTCGCGTTAGCGAAGCACATCCTACCTCAGCCCCCAGTTCCTATAACTCTTCGCGTTTGCTTCCTTCAACTCGCGTTTGTGAAGGGTTATCCAGCTTCTGCCTCGCGTTCGCGTCCCATGCCTTATGTTCGCGAAGGCCAAATCCAGCAGCCCCAAAATCCCTTCTTCGCGAATGCAAGACTACCTTCGCGTTAGCGGAGGATAACACCAGAACCAACCTGAACAGTTTGAAAATAGCTCTAAATTATCTAAAACTACTCCGAAACATACCCGAGACCCCTGTGACGCTATCCAATCACAAAAAACCAGTCCCATAACATATACGGGCCTACTCAAGGGCTAAAATCACACCAAACAACATCGAAATCATGAATCGCACCCAATTCGAGCTTAATGAACGTTAGAACTTTGAACTTGCACATTCGATGCCGGAACCTATCAAATCACGTCCGAATGACCTCAAATTTAGTGCACAAGTCACATTCGACATTACGGACCTACTCCAACACCGAAATCAAAATCCGACCCCATTATCAAAAAGTCCACTCCCGGTCAAACTTCCCAAAAACCACCAAATCCCAACTTTCACCAAACAACCCCAAAATGACCTACAACCTCCAAATCCGGATGCGATCCTAAGACCAGAATCACCATACAAAGCTATTACCAGTCTCGGAATACCAAATGGACATCGATAACATTGAAATGCACTTCAACCCAAACTCATGAAATTCTTCCAAAGTATAAACTTTCCACAATAGGCACTGAAACGCTCTCGGGTCATCCAAAATCCGATCCGAATATACGCCCTAGTCAAAATCATCATACGAACCTGTTGGAACCTTCAAATCTTGATTCTGAGGTCGTTTACTCAAAAATCACACCTTAATCATTTTTTCCAACTTAAAGCTTCCGAAATGAGAATTTTCTTTCCAAATTAACTCCGAACTCCCCGAAATTCAATTCCAACCACACACACAAGTAATAATACCTGAAATGAAGCTCCTCATGGCCTCAAATCGCTGAACGACGCGCTAGAGCTCAAAACGACCGGTCGGGTCGTTACATAGCTAGCCTCTCCAATTCTTTCGTTCATGTTAAGAACTTTGGCAACTTCCATAATTTGGATCTTAGATATGTATTATACGAATATAGTAGGTGGGATACTATTTTTGGCTAGGTAAATTAAAGTTCCAATGAGGGTGTCACTTATTTATAGATGGCTGATACCAAATTTATCCTCGAAATTCAACATTGTCCCTCACAAGCCAATTAAGCTAGCGTTTAGACATAGAATTAACTGAAACTTGAAAAAATGAGTTTTTGAAGATGAAATGAAAAAAGATTTTTGAAAGTGTGTTTGGACATGCATTTTACTTGAAAAGAATTTGAAGTTTTGTGAGTAGAAAACTTCAAAAACTACTCTAGAGTTGTTTTTGGGATTTGAAGATTTTGTTTTCAAAATTTGGCATAAAATGGTTAAAATCTATAAACAAACAGATATTGGAAAACAAATTCGAAAAAAGCTCCCAAATTTTATGGACGTACCGGGATTAAGATACTAACCTCAGTATAAAATTTAAAATTATAATTATTTTATATTTAGTTATTCCTGAATGGTGTATTTTATATTAAGGGATTTAAAAAGTCCGACCTAATTCGGTTGATCTGCCTAGTGGTTAATATATAAAAAAAATCCCAAAATGGGTCCAAAGCTTACAAGTTGTCCAAACCAAAATACAAGTTGCATGAAGCTATTAGCTACTAAAAGGATAGAAAAGCTAAAATCTAATGAACTAGCTATTACAAAATAATAAGCTGAGTGCTTCCTTCTCCTGTCAGTGTATGTGAATCCAATTGCCAGTGGAAAATACCAAGCAACACCTATCAAGCTCTCACCAGGCGCCAGGGTATACTGTTCATAGGTTAAAATGAATTCCAAACATCTCCACCACAAAGTTGAAGACAACATAGTCTTCCAAGTGTAGCTACTATATGATCTCTATATGCAGTGAACTGAGTGTGTCCAAGTATTAATCATGTTCTCACTCATATACTTAACATGTAGAAGAGCCAGGCTTTAGGCAGGCTTTGCAAGGCAAAAGGCAGGCTTGAGCTGGCTTTAGGCAGGCTTTGCAAGGCAAAAGCCAGGCTTGAGCTGGCTTTAGGCAGGCTTTGCAAGGCTAAAGCCAGGCTTGAGTTGGCTTTAGGCAGGCTTTGGAAAGCAAAAGGCAGGCTTGAGCTGGCTTTAGGCAGGCTTTGCAAGGCAAAATTCAGGCGTGAGCTGGCTGTAGGTAGGCTTTGCAAGGCAAAAGCGAGGCTTCAAAATTGTGCCTTTTTTTTTTGTTCTTGTAAGCTCAGATCTTTCCATGCTAGAACCTTTAGTATAGAGTTCATTATAAAAATTATTAAACCATCCTCAGATTGAGCATGAAAGCATGATAATACCACTGAGAAATGATTCAACAATCTCCAGAAATACCATATGAGAGGTTCAAATTTTTCCTTAGTATTTGGCCATATCAGACTCAGGATAAATTGTACCATCCAACACCTGCTTATTCCATTGTTCCTATACATTATCAAAGAACCCCCAGAATGAGCATGTTAACCATGCTAATACCACTGGAAAATACCTTAATAACATACTGAATGAAACAACGAAACATGCAGGTTTGTGCAGAGTCCGATCCTGTGAAGCCATCAATCTGGGGTTCTTCTCTTTGCTATCCTAACCCTAAGGTTAGGTGTTTGAGATTTTTCTAGATTGATCAACCTCCTCCCTACACTAGGCAGTTAAGAGAACGAATGAAACTCAGATGTACCTGCAAAAAAAATACAATGTTAGCTATAAAATCCTCCGCTGAGTTGCCTTCTCTGAACACATGTTGAAAGATCACATTGAAGTTTCCCTTCATCTCTATAATTTTCTTCACATCATTTGAAATTAACCAAGGAGGATCTCATTCCCCTTATATAACTTTCTTCATCACCAATGAATCGGTCTCCAATATGAGAGGGTGAAGATCATGCTTCACACAGTATTCCAATCCTTGAAGAATAACCTTAGCTTCAGCCACCACATTAGTTGTGACCCCCAGGTCAAATGCCCTTGCATACACCACATCACCTTCATCATTCCTCACACAAAAGCCTAAGGAACTAGGACCAGGATTTCCTTTTGAGGCTCCATCAGTTTGCATTTGTACCAACCATGAAAAAAAAGCTGCATGTTACTCTTGTAGTGATCAATATAGGTTTATATCCTTCAAAATATTGAATTATGTCTGGCCATAACAATGGAATATTAGGAATCCAAGCATAACTCACCCTTTTCAGTTGATGCAATGTCCTATTGATCTCATGAATCACCCTATTTGTGGACACTGAACCCCCATGTTTACTTGCATTTATTCTCTTCCAAAGTTCCCAAATTATGATAGCTAGTACTTCTTGAAACAATGGATTTAGCTTTGGAAAACATTGAGCATACAACCAATGACTTATAACATGCTTTTATTGAATCAATGGCACAGTAATTCCAGCGGCTCCCATGAACAAGTTTCATACTTTAGGGGCAGTAGGACTTGTGACAAATATATGCTCAATAGATTCCTCTTGGGCCTGCTGACAACACCGATACCTAGACATCACCATTTGCCCTTGCCTCATCCGCATGTCATTAATGGCTATTTTCTGCCTTCACAATCTCCACAAGAAGAAGGATATCTTGAATGGTAAGCCTTTAATCCACATTAACTTGAATTCCTGATTAGCATCAGCCCTATGCCTTAATATTTGCCAAGAACTGCTAACACGGAACTTGCCTGAAGGAGTTGGAATCCATTATGCCTATCCCAATTGTTGGTTGATTTCCCAATGCACACGCAAGTGTACGTGGTCGACAAGTAATATAGGAATTGAAGTCCAGATATCGTACCCACAGGGACTTGTGATTAACTATCCACTAAACTAAACTCAAACAAATATTTAACTAGAATTAATCTAAAATAGTAAATCAAAAGATTAAATAGACAACTAACTTAAAGATGAATTCAAGGTAAATTGATATTCTAGAGTTATGGGTTGTTAAACAATCACGTTGAGTTTTCGACCTAAATCTTCTAATCAGGTTTATTGATTGACGAGGTTAATATTGCTCGTAGCCTTCTCCCGAAGTACAACTCGCCTATTCAAGCTAATCTAATGCCTATATTCCTATGGAATCAGGATTAGCAAGAACGCATTAATAATTCTCGTATAATAACCAAGCAAGGCGATTAGGTATATTCCTATCCTAACCACAAATCCGCTCCCCTGAAGGGTTAAGATCTTGCTCTACCCAATCTTATATGCAATCTAGAATTCCCTCTCCCGAGTTCAACCCTAGATTCGTAGATAGTATTCAATTGTGATCAAGCAATTGAATAATTAAGCACAAGATTGAATAAACAAACCAATTAAGATAAACAATAAGAATAATTCAAGCTTCAACTACAACATTCATGTAACACCCAATACTCTAGAACGACTACACTATAAAACTAAAAGAAGAGAAGAGAAGAAAAACTCAGTAGAATCCTCTGTCGAATCCTCCCACGAGCATAAGTCCGCCTCCGCCTGGTGTGATGTTTTTGGGTCTATTTATATGTTTAGAATGAACCCTAAACATCTCAAAGACTTCTATTCTAACTTGGAAACACTTAAAACCCGTCAAAACTCGGTTTCTCACTGTCCCGGGGCCCAGGCGTTTCAGCCCTAAAGCCTGGGTAAAGCCAGGCAGGGCCAGGCGTTACAGCCCTAAGGCCTGGGTAACGCCTGGTCCCCCCAGGCGTTATGGGTCTAACGCCTGGGTAACGCCAGGCTGCCCCAGGCTGTTTGGCTTGGCGCCTGGCTATCCCCCGGGTGTCCCCTCTCGCGTATTCTTCGACGTATTTGCATCCGTTTAGCCCCGTTTCCATTTCCAATTCACCTACACATAAAATAAACCCTATTAAGCACATACGACGTGTATTTTACCATTAAAGTACATAAAATGCGAGGTAAATAATGCTTAAAATCACGAATTCTAGCCACACATCACCAATATCCCTCACTGCCTTCATAATTCACATTTAGCCTTATATGTTCTGCAATTTCCTCACTGAAAGTTTGATCTAGCAGCTGATCATCCCATGTTTCACCTTGCCGCAATTTTACCACATCCTGAAGATCTTCATTGATTGGAAAGTATTTAGGTAATACGTGATAAAGTGCACCCAATCCAGTTCAATTTTCATGCCAAATATTAGTTGTTCCACTCTTGAGTTCCCATAGGATCTCATGTTCTACTTCTTCCCTAGCATTCAACATTTGTCTCCATACATGAGACACCTTCCTAAACTGCACCACCATTGGTATCTCCTTCTTGCAATACTTATTCTACATGAAATGAGACCACAAAGATTTTGTAGTCCTAAACCTCCACCATAATTTAGCAAACAGTACCCTTGACACATCATGTAAGGACATAAAACCTAGGCCCTCTTCCTCTTTAGGAAGGCAAAGATTTTGCCATGAAGCCCAATGTCCGCTTCTCCCTTCTTCCTTTGTGCTCCAAAAGAACCTAACAAAAATCTTGTGAAGATGCTCCAGGAAATATTTTTGGTGGATCAAGGACTGATAACATGTGGAGTGGCATACTTTGCAATACACTAGAAATGAGTGTTGCCTTTCCTCCAAATGACAACATCTTTCCTTTCCATGAATGCTATTCAACCTTTACTTTCTTGATAAGATCCTCATAATTGTCCTTCCTTATTCTAGTGTAAAAAAAAAAGGACAACCTAGATATGTGAAGGGGAATTTACCTCTTGCAAATCCTGTAATAGCTCTAGCTGCCTGAAATAATCCATTAGCAATCTTTGAATACATGTAGTATGAACTATTATCTTTTTTGATCATCTGGCCTGATATCATCTCATAGTTTCCTAACACTGACATTATCTTGCTAAAGTATGGAGGATCATCAGAAGCAAAGATTATAGTATCATCAACATATGCCAAGTGGTTTAAAGGATCAGATCACTTAGGCATTCCAAATCCCACAAATGACTTGTCTTCAAAGAGCTTATTCGAAGACCTGGAAAGTACATCAACTGACAGAATGAACAATGTTGGGGATAGGGGATCCCCTTGCGTCACACCCCTTGTAGACTTAAAGATCCCTGAGGACTGCGCATTCACCAATACTGAGTACCGGTTATTCGACACCAACTTCCACACCATGTTGATGAAGTGCTCAGAAAATCCCATCTTCCTTAGTACATGCAATTAGTACTTCCATGAAACCCTATCATAGGCCATAGCCATATCAAGCTTGATCACCACATTAGCTAGCTTTCCCCTTAACCTTATGTTAGTGACAATTTCTTGAGTCAATAGGATGTTATCAAATATACTCCTTCCCTTCACAAATCCGGATATTAGAGAAGGAAAAAAAACTCTCCAATCTATCATGTAACACCCTAGACAAGACCTTGTTAATGAAGTTGCTCAAACTAATAGGTTTTAAGTCAGAAAAGGTCTCAACTCTAGGTTTCTTATGCAGCAACACTAGATTGGTGTGAGTGATGGATTTAGGCAGTGCAGCTCCTTCATAGAAGTGTAGCACCATGTTGTGTATGTTAGCACCAATAACATCCCAGCATGTTTGATAAAACAGGCCAGCGGATCCATCTGGACCACTAGAACTCTCCCCACTAAGCTTAAAAATTATTGTCCTTACCTCTTTAATTGTTGGCAATCTGCTAAGTTCCAAATTTTGTTCCATAGTGACCATTGAAGGTACATTATTGAGCAAAAAAAGTCAAAAGCATCACCTTCATTTGTAAATTGTTTTCGATAGAAGTCCGCTACAACTGTCGCCAATTGCTCCTGGTCTTCAATCCATACCCCACTTCTACTTTTGATCTTCTTCAATTGCAATTTCTTTCGTTTTCCATTGACATGATTGTGAAAGAAACTTGTATTCCTATCTCCTTCAACAAACCAAGTCAACCCAGCTTTTTGCTTCCAATACTTCTCCTCAATACTCAAGTATTTCTTCAATTCAGATTGAGCCTTTTGAAGCACAATAATGTTCTCAATTGTAGGCTCTTATTTAAACAACATCTCTTTCACCCTAACAATGTCATCCAAAATATCCAACTACTTGAATATATCACCAAATGTTTCCCTACTCCATTTTGACAGTGATGCCTTCATCCTCTTGAGCTTCTGCTTGAACATCAAAAATGGATCCCCTATGAAATCAGCTTCCTAATTCTGCCTCACCACATCCATAAATGTAGCATGCTTAGTCCAAAAGTTCAAGAACCTGAAAGGCTTGACAAAATTGGTGGTCTTCACCCCACATGTCATTAACGATGGTGCATGCTCTGATCCAGTTCTGATTAGATGTTCAACTTCAATAGTTGGCAACATGTTTTGAAATGGAAAATTCACAAATATCCTATCCAATCTTTTGAATTTACACGCAGCATTGGACCTCCCATTCCACTATGTAAATGGACTTCCTTTATATCCTTGCTCAAACAAACCATAAGAGTTCACACAAAATGCAAAATCCTCATATTCGGGAGGGTGTACTGGAAGTCCTCCTATTTTCTCATCTTCATGAAATATCACATTGAAATACCCTCCTACCAACCATGGAAATTTCATATCACTTGCTAAGTAATACAAGTGATCCCACAATTCCAACCTCTCCACTGCTGAACATTTTGCATAAATAAATGTTATCATCATGTGCTGCCCCAGGTCATGGTGAAACACTCTCACGTCACCTGTTGCTCAGTATCCTCCACTAATTCCCATTCCACCATTGCATCAAATAACAACCATATTTGCCCACTAATATTTTAATAATCAGTCTCCATATTCAACCTTCTTCTATATCTATCAATGAGTCTCTTCTTTTGAAAAGGCTCTATCAATGCAACTACACAAAAGCTATGCTCCTTATTCATGTTGATCGCCCTAGGAAACGCCTGTTATGTATTCACAAGCCTTATGTTCTATATTAATGTTTTGATCATCATAATTTAGTTATAGAAGCTGCCCTTCTAGGCATTATTCTTGATGGTTGTGGTAGCTCTTTATTTTGATTCTTCTTTTTTTCTTACCTCTTTTAGCACTAGCTGTGGGTGATAAATCTCATTCCCTAATCACTTTTTTGAAGTTTTCTGCTGTAGATTCATCATCTCCTTCATCCTCCATTGGACTTTGTCTCATTAAGTCTTCATCAATTTGTGCTACGTAGTGTGTAACTAAATCATGTAAATGTTGTAGCGGAGCCTTCAGTGGGACACTAACTTGCATCTGCATAATTTGATCAGTTCCATACTCCATAGGCACTTCCTCTATTTCCCCAGATGTTCTTGGAACAATTGCCCGATCATCAGCCTTTTCCTTGCTATTCTCCATAGAAGCAACAACACTCTGGATCATTTTTGAATTGCTGCTCATAGACACTGCCTAGCCCAGGAATTACTGTAGTAGTCTGCTTAGAAATGTCTGTTCTATTGATATTACCACCCTTTCCATTGCATGTGTTTTGATCTGACCCCAGTGTATCATCCCTAACCTTCACATTATCATCTCCATCAAGTTTGTTCTCCAATTCATACAACGGAACACCCTCTATAATCTCTCTAGTTGCACTAGGGATAGGATTTACTGTGGTTGTCTCATCAAGTGAACCTGGCGCCAGGACTGGCGTCGCCAACCTAACGCCTGGGGCACCTGACTTTAGGCCTGGCGTTGCCAGCCTAACGCCTGGTGAGCCTAGCTTTAGGCCTGGCGTCGACAGCCTATCGCCAGGTTGAGTGTTGTCCTTCTTCACCTTGTCTCATGTTGTCTTTGTTGTGCCTAGCTGATCATCCTCCACCTCTATTGCATCACTCCATAAAACCTTTGTTGATTTTACCTCATCAAGTGTCCTCAAGCTGCCTAGAATCTGCAAATGTTTAAGATGGAATATCTTGGCATGATTGGTTTGTAGTCTCATTGGATTGCCTTGGCTCCTCTTTGCTAGTTTCAAACCTTCTATTAACCTAGTCGATTTTGGATTCCTTATTAGCCCTTTCATCACTACTTTGATCACTAGGAACAATAGAATTAGCCTTAGCTAAGTTCCCATTATGATGATCTTCCAACACTTTCTCAACTGCTTCCTTCTTCACATGCTTAAGTTCATGTTGATTACCTTCTCCAGCTGATTTAGTATTAGCATCTTTCCTAACCCTAACCCTATAAGCCTTAGGATTAGGGGTTAACACTCCGGTATTGCCTTCTTTTTCCTTCTCCTGGCCCTTCTTGGATTGCTTTTCCCCATGTTCCTTCTTCTTACCATTTCTATGATCCTCACCTTTGCCTTCGGTAATTTGTAGAGTAGGTTGATGACTTCCTCAACCTATAGTGCATTAAACTTGTTCTTGGTTGCTACGTCCTCAATTTTGGCCTTCCCTTTAGCCCCTTCAGCTTCCTTTCCTTGTTTGTTATCAACAATGTGACCCCTATTATCCCGTTGGTATTTGTTCTTCCTTGCGTGTATACATTCATGCTTGGCATGATTATTAGCTAGCTTACTAACCACCTTTCCACTTGCTAGAACCTTTGTTGAATTTGCATCTGTACCAATTGCTTCAGTACTCACCACAACTATCTTCTCGTTGCCTTGGTCCTCAACATCTTCATCATATCTTTTGTGGAATTCAGGATGAATTACCCATCATTCTGCCTCACTATGCCCTTGTTTATTGCAAGGCTTGCAATATTTTGGCATATAATCATACTTAATCCTAAACCATTTAGACAATTCTGACCCAGATTCATCAGCTTCTTCCACAATCTTAATACGATGAGGGAACTTACATAACAAGTTAACATCCACCTACACCTTAGCACAACTAGGTCTAGTCCCATTTTGAGTTTATAGGTCTACATGTAATGGATTACCTAATGCACGAGCAAATGAAAATACACATTCCTTACCAAAGAGATTAGGTGGCAGTTCTGGAAAGCTAATCCAGGTTACGGCAATAGGAGCCTCTTCATCATGTGTCTACCATGGATTTCATTTTTTACAACACATCTTACACATGTCTGACTGAGCTTTAAATAAAAAGTTGGCTTTGAAAGAAGATGAACATAGCCCTCCAATAATGACAACTTAATCAACACATGACTATCTTCAATTAAACCAACTGAACAATGGCCTTTAATCTCACAATGAATTGGAATTACTTTACGTAATTGTCACGACCCAATTTTTCCCTTCGTTGGGTATCGTGATGGCACATAGTTTTAAGGACTAGGTAATCCTAATATTAAATAAACATAAATCATAATATCAAACTTTTAAATGCTTTTTGAAATAACTATCTATGCTTTGAACATCTTCCCAAAATCGGGTGAGTACAAGTCATAAGCTTTAAGGAATTTACAGTAAAATCTCTAATTACCACGGTTCGGAATAAATACAATAGTATATGAAGAAACTATAAGAAGGTGACTCCGAAACCACGAACGCTGAAGCGATTTTACCTTGAGTCTCCACTACAGCAACCGCGCTTCTAAGAATCACTCGGTCGGCGATGCGAAAACCTGGAATCTGCACAAAATATGCAGAAGATTAGTATGAGCACACCACAGTGGTGCCCAGTAAGTATCAAGACTAACCTCGGTGAAGTAGTGATGAGGACTAGTCAAGACACCCACTGGTCTAATAAAACGAACAGGCATAAATATATTAAATGACGGAATATGACATCTGCATAAAGATTACACAATATAATTAACTACATAACAATGCAATGCGGGAGGAAAAACAACAATAAATCGACATAATGTCATAATATTACATAGAAAGATGGAAGGGAACACAGCCAAAAACTAAAACCCACAATACAGTAAGAACAAGTAGTAACTTAGCACTGCAATAATCTCCAGCTCAAACCTTAGCCAAAAACTCCAACAAACTAATAAATTGTTTGAAAGTAATCCTTCATCCACAAATTTATATTGAAAACTTTAAAGTATAATGCCTTTTTTTTTTATAGAAAACTTCTTTTGAAAGGGGCTTTCTCTGAATACGTGTATATACTTTACAAAAGGAAAGTCTTTAAATGTAATTTCTTCCAGATACGTGTTTTTATAAAATATACTTTCCAATAAATGTATTTCGAACTTAACTTCCAATAGAACAAGTGCACGACATCACCCTTCGCGCTTTTACTCTCGTCCTTCCCAAAGAAATCGATAGATACAACACGTAAATTAAGAAAATTAAGCAAGTAAAAGACATGGACAGTGCAACAACAATTGAGATAAAAGTCAAGTACAAAACAATAACAATAAGTCACACCAAATATGTAAGTACAACAATAACAGCTCAAAGTAAAGGCACAATGTATACACGGGGAAACAAATATCACATCATAATGCATGTCCCTCGTTCTCACCTGCACAGAAACACCCTTCGTTCCATGAAATCACAAAAATATGGCACGACATCACCCTTCGTGCATTAGCACTCACTCACAGTATCACGCACGACATCACCCTTCGTGCTTTTACTCTCAATAATATGGCACGACATCACCCTTTCGTGCTTTTAATTTCAGTAATATGGCACGACATCAACCTTTGTGCTTTACACTCTTTCCTCACACAAACAAATGAATATAAACAATGGCACGACATCACCCTTCGTGCTTTTACTCTCAATAATATGGCACGACATCAACCTTTGTGCTTTACACTCTTTCCTCACACAAACAAATGAATATAAACAATGGCACGACATCACCCTTCGTGCTTTGCACTCCTTCCTCACACAAACAAATGAATATAAACAATGGAACAACATCACCCTTCGTGCTTTACACTCTTTCCTCACACAAACAAATGAATATAAATAATGGCACGGCATCAACCTTCGTGCTTTACACTCTTTCCTCACACAAACAAATGAATATAAATAATGGCACGGCATCAACCTTCGTGCTTTACACTCTTTCCTCACATGATAATGTAAATGAAATGGCATGGCATCACCCTTCGTGCTCTACACTCTTTCTCACCCAAACAAATGAAATGATAGCATTCCGACAAGGGAATCAACAACATCAACAACAACATAAACCATACTATCCTGGCAAGGAAGTCAACAATGAAAACAATATCATCAACAACATGAACAATAATAGAAACCATATTGTCCCGGCAAGGGAGTCAACAATGAAAACAATATCATCCCGGCAAGGGAAAACAACTATAACCAATCTTACTTAATTAACTAGCTTCACGGAATAAATCCCAACTTGAATCAATGCTCCGCAATAGGAATTGCCAAGAAAATACCATCAACATGTATAATCATCAAGTTAATCCTAAGTAGTGCTTAATGAAATATCATATCAATCACAATATACGACCCAAGAGCATGCTTGACACCAGAATATAAATATTCCAATACAACTAAACAATTACAAGGCGAGATAATACAAATTTTAGCTAAGTAGGTAGTTTATGAAGAAAGATATAACATAATGATAGAAGAGGTAAAATCTTCAGCTAAGTCAATTAAGATCAAATAAACAACAAAGGAATATAAAAGAAAGTAGTTCTAATTTAAGCAGGAAATGATGAAATTAGCATCAAGAACACAGTCATAGTAATTACAACGTCATACACAAGAAGTATAAGGACCTAAGAATGCTAAAAGGACCAACCTTCTACAAATAGATCCGGGTAAGCATTCGTCACCTCGCGTACACGGGATACATTTAACATAAAAGACTCAAATCCTAAGGGGTAGTTTCCCCCACACAAGGTTAGGCAAGATACTTACCTCAAAGACGACAACCAAGTACTCTAAAATGGACTTCTCGGGCGAAAAGACCTCCGGACGGCTCAAAATCAACTAAAACAACTTCCAAATACACATCAAACGTATAAGGAACCATTCTGAATAATAAAGTTTCAATCTTCACAAAAATATAAAAATCGGCCAAAAAGTCGACCCCCGAGCCTGCACCTCGGAACCCGTCAAATTTTACAAAATTCGAGTACTCATCCCGATACGAGTTCAACCATACAAAATTTAACGAATTTCGATATCATTTGATCCCTCAAACCACGATTTTTCATTTTAGAAATTTTCTTTCAAAACCAACATTTTCTCAACTAAAAACACAAATTAAATGATGAAAATAAAGATAAAATCATGGAATATATTTAATTTTAGTTGAATAACACTTACCCAATCGAATTGTGTGAAAACCCTCTCAAAAATCGCAAGGAACCGAGCTCTAGAAGTCAAAATATGAATAAAATTGTCTAACCGTCGTTTTTGGATTATATTCTGTATGCCCAGATATTTGTTCAATGCGATCGCGGACAAGAAGATGAGATTGCATAGAAGGAAAAATGCCACTGGTCAAATTGTGCTATGCGATTGCGTAAGGTGTGAAGCGATCGCATAGAAGGAAAAGTTTACTAACCAAAAAAGTTCTATGCGATCGCGAATGAAGTAATGCGATCACATAGAAGGAATTTTCTGCTGCCCCACGCCACACTGTGCGATCGCGAACCAGCGTGTGCGAATGCAATGAAGGGAAAAATGGGCAGGTGCAAGGCAACACTATGCTATCGCGACTACTACTTTGAGACCGCATAGAAGGAAACCAGAAACAACATCAGCAGTGCAAAAAGAGGGAATATTGATCCCAAGCCTATCCGCAACACACCCGGGACGCCCGTGACCCCGTCCAAACACACAGACAAGTCTTATAACCTAATACAAAATAGCTCGAGGTTTCAAATAACATAAAACAACACCAAAACGACGAATCAAACGAAAAATCAAACTTATGAATTTTCAAATCTTCATATATCAAAACTCGTGCCGAAACCTATCAATTCAACCCGGAATGACGCCAAATTTTGTAGATGAGTCATAAATAACACAACGGACCTGCAGCCATTCTCGGAATTCCATTCCGAGCCTGATATCAAAATTTTTCCTATCGGCCGAAATCGTCGAAATTTTAGCTTTCGCCAAATTACTCTATGGACCTCCAAAATCAATTCCGGACGCGCGCCTAAATCCAAAATCATCATATGAATTTGTTGGCATCACCTAAAACTCATTCCGAGGCCGTTTACTCACAATTCAAACCTTCGGTCAACTTCCATCACTTAAGCTTCAAAAATTGAAATTTCTCTTTAAATTCGACTCCGGGTCATCCGGTAACTGAATCCAACCATGCACACAAGTCGATATACATAATGTGAAGTTTTTCAAGACCTTACACCACCGAACGGAGCTTAAATTCTCAAAACGACCGGTCGGGTCGTTACATTCTCCCCCTCCTAAAACAAATGTTCGTCCTCGAACGTGCCAAGATTCACCTCGAACTCATCCAATCACTGATTGCACACTTCCAACACACACCCGCGGGTTATCCCACGTCACCCCAACCTACATAAGCTTGATGACGCCATCACAACTGCAATTTATCCTTCCTATGATCACCGATAAGCCTCATACCCCAATTTCTCACCTTCTACTCATTTCCAAAAGACCCGATTCTAAATCCATATCCGGCATTAGCCTCAACCAGCTGCATTAACTCATGACTATACCCATAAGGTACGACCACACAATATAGAACATCACACATGGGCTCACAATAACACTTTTGATCACAATAACTGCTCGAAATCAACCCAGCATTGGCAATTAGCCTCACGTCTGAAAGAACTCTATTTCCAAGTCCCATAATACCGATAATGATGCAATAAACACGATTAACTCATTATTAGACACCCAAATCACCGACACCACCAGGCATACATCCCGCAAGCTAAACTAAAGAAGCACATAATGAAATGACTGAATATGAAAATAGAAACATACAAAGGAATTATCAAACAAGCTCATAGGCACAACTCTATCAATACTGACTTACAAAAGCAATATAACAAGGAAGAAGCAAATCATATGAACAAATCACAAGGATCCCATCCTGATAAAATTTCCACCGCGGTACTCAGCCGAGTCCAAACATATTGAATCACAAATATCACGAGGACCTCACCCTCAGCTCTATATGACATGCTGAATATATATCATACCAATTGAAATCTCTCTCTAACTCGTCTCGGATAACAAAATCATAACACTCACTTAACTCACATCTCAATGGAGTATCAAATCACAGCTCGTAAACAAAATACTTGGGAAAAATCACATAAATCTCACCATGAGGAACAACAAGGACTCCCTTCTGGTTTCACCCCTCTAATTGATGAATAAACAACAATAGACACGGGTTACCACTCACAAAATCTCCCAATGGGAGAAAGCATGAAGAAAATAGAGTGCAAAACATGAAACTCACTTATTAATAAGTCAACAAATAAGAGAAACTCGTCCCAACTAGTAGAACTATAATGAAATACAAATGGTTCCCCTCTGTAACACATAAAAATATACATGTATGATAATATCTTAGCACAACGGCTTTCAACCTACTATATGAAACACATCAATGGGTCGGGCCTCCCCCTCTTGGGTGCCCTCTACTCACCTGAATACCCCTGCTTTGACACAACTGCCTAGATCCTGGAATAACCTCTGACCCTGTGACTGGTATATCCATACTCAAAACAACCACTCTGCCGACGTGGCTGTGAAAACTATGCAATGTGAGTATTTTGAGACCGAGGAGTACCTGAAACCCCATGAAAAACTGGTAATGCAACTGAACCAGATGACCCACAAAACCTCTACCGTGCCATGCCTTGCCTCCATAATAAGGACCAGTAGATTTATCTAGTCTACGAAACCTCCTTGCCTCCCTGAACTTTCTCTCCTGATCTCGTCTGTCCTCTCGCTCCCAGTCCCACATGCTCCCTAACCAACGAGCGACACTTACTACCTGTTGAACAAGGCATCCGACTCTAACTCTCGAGTCCTGTTGAACAGAATATCACGCCTGAGTCCCCTAATGAATTTACGAACTCGCTTCCCAACTGAAACAACCAAGTGAGGTACATATCTGGCTAATTCACTGAATCCGACATAGTGCTCCAACACTTACATAGTGCCCTGATGGAACTGCTCAAACTCAGCGTGCCATGCATCTCGTAGGGACTGGGGTGAAAACTCCATCAAATCATCTCTAAAACCTAAATCCATGCAAGTGAAGGTGACTCGGCTGGGCTACCCTAACTCATATGCCCGCCACCGCTGACAAACTGCTCCTCTGAGCTGAGACGTGACAAAAACAACCCCGCTCGCCTCCACAATTCCTGTAGTCTGAAGAATGTAGTGACGCTCCTCCAAGAAACCCTGGGCATCATCTATCGCCAGTTCACATAAATATAGGAGGGTGGTACTTCCGGTACCTCCCAAGTCCAAGGTGTTCTTCCTTCGATGTTCTTGACCTGACCACGGGCTAAACTGAGACAACATGATGTGCTTCCATGACACCTGGAACCTGACCAATCATGATCTCGCTTCTCTTGAGTGTAGATGGCGGGAGTCCGAACTCCTCCGCAGATTTGTGAAGTAGCTAGTACACCTGGAATCAATCCGATCCTCCGACTCGGACTACTGGCGGTTCCTTTACGGCTGCTCTGGTAGATGTTCCAACTACGGTACGTGCTTCTTGTCGACCTCTGCCTCTGCCCCTAGCGACCTTTGCTCCGGGGGTAATATTATCAGGAACCGCATCTCGTGTCCTCACCATCATCGAGAGAATGGAACGGTAATTTCAAACTTCAAGATCAATGAACTTGCACGATAGGAATGAAGGAAGTGAAATTGTCCTATTAGTTATGTAGCCTCTCGAAGATAAGTACAGACGTCTCCATACCGATCCGCAAGACTCTACCATACTCGCTTATGACTCGTAGCACCTATGAACCTAGAGCTCTGATACCAACTTGTCACGAACCAATTTTTCCCTCCGTTGGGTATCGTGATGGCACCTAGTCTTAAGGAATAGGTAAGCCTAATATTAAATACACATAAATCATAATATCAAACTTTTAAATGCTTTTTGAAATAACTATCTATGCTTTGAACATCTTCCCAAAATGCGACGATTACAAGTCATAAACTTTAAAGAATTTACACTAAAATGTATAATTACGACTGTTCGGAATAAATATAATAGTGTATGAAGAAAATATAAGAAGGTGACTCCGAAATCGCGAATGCTGAAGCGGTTTTAACTTGAGTCTCCACTACAACAACTGATCTGCTAAGAATCACTCGGTCGGCGATTCGAAAACCTGGAATCTACACAAAAATGTGCAGAAGAGTAGTATGAGCACACCCCAGCGGTGCCCAGTAAGTATCAAGACTAACCTCAGTGAAGTAGTGACGAGGACTTTTCAAGACACCCACTAGTCTAATAAAACGAACAAGCATAAATATATTAAATGACGGAATATGAAATCTGCATAAAGATTACACAATATAACTAACTACATAACAATGCAATGTGGGAGTAAAAACATCAATAAATCAACGGAATGTCATAATATTACGCAGAAGGATGGACGGGAATACAACCAAAATCCAAACCCACAATACCGTAAGAACAAGTAGTAACTCAGCACTGCGATAATCTCCACCTCAGACCTTAGCCAAAAACTACAATTTAATAAATTGTTCGAAGGTAATCCCTTCACCCACAAATTTATATTGAAAACTTTTAAGTATAATCCTTTTTTTTTATAGAAAACTTCTTTTGGAAGGGACTTTCTCCGAATACGTATATATTCTTTACAGAAGGAAATTTTTTAAATGTAATTTCTTCAAGATACGCATTTTTTTAAAATATATTTTCCCAGTAAATGTATTTCGAACTTAACTTCCAATAGAACAAGTGCACGACATCACCCTTTGTGCTTTTACTCTCGTCCTTCCCGTAGAAATCGATAGATACGATACGTAAATTAAGCAAGTAAAAGACATGGACAGTGCAACAATAATTGATATAAAAGTCAAGTACAGGACAATAACAATAAGTCACACCAAATATGTAAGTACAACAATAACAGCTCAAAGTAAAGGCACAATGTATACACGGGGAAACAAATATCACATCATAATGCATGTCCCTCGTTCTCACCTGCACGGAAACACAATTCGTGCCATGAACTCACAATAATATGGCACGGCATAACCCTTTTTCACGACCCATTTCCAGAGTCGTGATGTTCCCTGTCGTGGAACCAGGCAAGCCACCCATTTTATCTACTAAATGCGGTTACCAATATAATATCCTTCTTAACAAGTCTAAAATCATTAATAATAGTAAGTTAAAATTCAAAAACATGTCGTTAATTAATTTAAAAATAAAAGAAAAATGAAAGTAGTAGTGAGGCGTCGGTACGGAGTTGCGTCAGCTGTGGATATAGACTAGGCTAAGGGACAGACTTCATCTCTTCTATTTTCTTCACTTACACCTTACACTTCAGCTGAGTGTTTATAACAAAATTAAAACCCAACTCCTACAAACCCCGGATCAACTATCACATTGTCCTGAGCTGCTAATACTTAATGCAACCAAAAGAAATGAGCAACATAGTCTGAAAATAAATGCGACGATAGAAAATGAAGAGAAGACGAGATCATGGTTGCCAGCTGCTACCTCGTCAACTCTGATGAAACCGTTGCTACTCACTGACCAGAGCTAAATCCCGTTGTATCTGGATCTGCACACAAGGTGCAGGGGGTAACGTGAGTACACCAACTCAGTAAACGAAACCAAACTATGGGCTTAGAGGTAGTGACGGACTATACCTCCGATAATTCAAACAACAGTATATAAATTGGACATGACAGTAATATATCATGAAATAAACACGATGCATCAATATATGTATATAACTTTGCATACTAGCATGAATGCGTATAGAACCATGAATGATGTCTACTCATTAATCAAGCTCTTACAAGGTGGTCCACTCAGTACTAGAATACGACCTTCAGACCCAGGGAAGTCCATCCCGGATATTACATGATCACAAGTGACACAGTCACCAAGTACTGAGGAAAAATGGCAATCTAGCCCCTTACGGAGAAATCCATCTCCGGAACATGATAACCACGGAGAAATCCATCTCCGGAACATAACAACCACGGAGAAATCCATCTCCGGAACATAATAACCACAGAGAAATCCATCTCTGGAATATCTGTGCGCTCACTGGGGGTGTATAGACTCTGGAGGGGATCCTTCCAGCCCAAGCGCTATATCAAGCCAATGAAGGCATGATTTCAGGATCGCTGCGGAGTGCAATCCGACCTCATAACTATCTCAAAACCAGGCTCCAAGCCTAACTCAGTTAGTACCTTCCAGTCTCACTTACAATGCTCTAACATATGCAATTCAGAACAAACAAATGACAATATAGAATAAACTAATAACTTACGAGACTGAGGCATGAAACATATACTATAACAGGACTAAGTACATGAAAGCAATAATCACAGATAGAGACATCAATAATCGACCATTCCGGTCTAAACACATCGGTGTGAAGCCTTAACATTTATACTTAGCATGATTTCTAATCCGTTCCAGGTAATTACTACCTTCATAGTACAATATAAATTTGGGATAACCAGTAGACAGTGCCATGGGATAAGCCAGGCTAAAAATATTCAGTACGCCCGCATGCCCCTCACTTGGCCAGTGCGTCACCTTAATAAAAAGCAAATATCAAATAGTTTGGGGTTTCGAAGCCTCAGTTCCAAGTTTGGAAGCGTTACTTATCTCAAAACCGGCTAACACACTACTCCGCAATGCCCTTGCCTCTAAATTCGGCCTCTGAGTGCTCCAAAACAACAAAATTCAGAGTTTTATCATCAATATATGCCTAAAGAACGATTTCCAATTGAAAATATCAAAATTTCACCCAGAAACCCGAAATTGGTCAAAACCCGACCCCCAGGCCCGCGTCCCGAAACTCAGAAATTTTTATCGAAAAGTGTTCCTCATCCTCCCACGATTCCCTACATATAAACAACACCAAAATCGGAGTCCGTTTGACCCCTCAAATCGACCTCTAAAGGACTCTAATTCTCAAGCCCCAAAATCCCATTCTCTTCTCAAGAAATTCGAAATTTAAAGTGGAAATGAAGATTAGAATCATGGAAATTGAACTATAATAGTTAGGAATCACTTACCCAAAACACCCAGGTAAAAAGTCTTCTAAAATCGCCTCTCCCGAGCTCCAAAATTCGAAAATGGTGAAAAATAACTTAAACCCTGGGTATTGGGTTTTTAATAGACAGCCCATGTAATGTTCTATGCGTTTGTGTGGTCCACCGCGAACGCGAAGAGTAAAGTTTTATGGGCCCAGGAAAAGGCCTACGCGAACACGAAGAATAGCCCCCTTAACACTACGCGAACGCGGTCCCTTACCTGCGAACGCGAAGGGCAATGACCCCTGACCCCTGAGACCCCAGCTCGACCCTATGCGAACACGTCTTGATGACCGCGAATGCGAAGAGCAAAAATCCCTGAAGCCAAAATAATCCTATGCGTTCGCGGTCACCTCCATGCGAACGCATAAGAGGAAACCAGCTGCAGCAAAATCTGATCCCTTCATAAGTCCAAAACTAACCCGTTGGGCATTCGAAACATACCCGACGCCCCCGGGACCTCAACCAAACTTACCAACACATCCCATAATATCATTCAAACTTAGTTTCACTCTCAAAACACCAAATCTAACATCAAAAAACCAAATTTACATCAAATTCAAGCCTATGAACTTTGAAACTTCCCAATTTCGCCAACTACGCCGAAACCAACCAAAACACCTCCAATTGACCTGAAATTTTGCAGACATATCCAAAATGACATTGTGAACCTGCTCCAACTTCGGGAATTCCATTCCGACCTTGATATCCTATTTTTCACTGCCAACCGAAAATCGCCAAAAACTAACTTTCGCCAATTCAAGCCTAATTCTACACCATACATCATAAAAATATTCTGAGCACACTTCTAAGTCCCAAATCACCTAACGAAGCTATCCGAGCCATAAAATACGCATTCTGAGGTCGTTCACCAATAAGTCAACTCTCAGTTGAGTTTTCCCAATTATAAGGCTATCTTTTAAAGACTAAGTTACTAAATTTTCATTTAACCATTCCGATTTCATGCCTATCGACTCTAACACATCAATAATAGAATAACCAATCCATGACAATTCAATGGAAGCAATAAAAATGCAAGTTCTACGTAACGACAGACCGGGTCGTTACATTCTCCCCCACTTAAACATACGTTTGTCCTCGAACGTGCCTAGTGTTGTTCTAATACCACCAAAAATTGTTGTGTAACCTCCATGCACATATTCGGAGGTGATCCCCTATCACCTTACCCCCTTATCAAACCATGACTCGTTCTAACACTTCCATATACTGCCGATGATGAAAGAAACACGTATAAACCAGTAACCATTCGCCCGATCAGTATCAATACCATCCAGAGCCATAACTTGTGCAACTTGTGCACTCAATATTCACATAACAAGAGTTCAATTCATTAAATAAATAAGACTCGCACGAGAGGGCTATCCTGACACTAACACTTACCATTACCACATCATACTAAAAGCCTGATACACATCGTGAAACCATATCACACAAATCCGACACCAAGGATCATACCTCTACCTAACCGAGCTGCAAAGTGTGATCCCATCCAACCGCTAGACCAGATGACACACTCCAAACCACCTTGCTCAAAATCAATAACCATGCGAAATTCGACATCAATTACTTAAAGTGCATTTCCATAATCATGGGAAATCAGACGATACCGTGCCACCCGAACCAGAAAGAACAAAGCCAACACGTCTCAATCCTGCAACACCCAATTACTTACCTTACTCAAATCTCGCTATACAGCCCCGATAGGACTACGTAATATGCACATATATAACCAATGATCACAACTCCTCGAACACCGAAAGGTGACTCATAGACCACTCCAAGATACGAATAAGCTCAATGATAATCGAATGGTACATCCCTCAACAATAGCATTTCGGAATCAATAATCCGACTCGGTGCAGACCACACACCCATACCGGCCTACCAACAACTATAAGTCAACTCTGTTCACCCACAACAGATAGATAGCTCTCTGAACGTTCATGCTGACTGAATCATGACATCCTCGTAGTTCACAACTACAAAAATAATCTGTTCATGAAAACTCCCAATCTCAAAATCCATGAGGTGCACCAATTACCATATCTGACCCTAATTCCACCACTCAAATATATAACACATCCCTGATGCTCAATCATTCCACGAGGGATACCCCCATAATTCCTCTGTGTCACCAAGAAACCTTAAATATCAGCAGTCGACCCAACAAGAGAGTGTCGTAACACCAATGAAGCACCCTTATTCGAACACATTGCCTTAAACACATTGTCCTTAATGAATGTATACTCTCATCCAGCCACCCAATAGTAATATCCTTTACCTAATCATCTGAAACTGCCAGTTCTGACCTTCCTTCCAGAACTGAACCGGGGCCTCAAATATTCCACTCTCCACCATACACAAAATACCACATACGCCATGCAATCCTATGATAAATATGAGAACTTCATGCTCCCTTCTTAGCCACAACAACTACGTACCCAACTCACCAAGAACTTTCCATTCGATCCCATCTAGAAGAAAAATCACTATACATCACCTGGCCCTCACGCCCGTAGAAATATACATCTCCAACTGTGGTAGAAATCATCAAGAACTCCTGAATCACACTTGTACAACACCAAACCGTCAGGACTGAATCCTACTAACTCAACCAAGCTACGCATGCCACCAAATTCCAAGAGAATTGCTAATAAACACCTGTAACAACTCATTACCTTATAAACACCCAAAGAACTAACCATATCCCTTATCATCCCGATCCAACCTACTACCAAGATATCCTATTTATTCAAGTTCCTTCTGACTTACCTTCGAATTGATACTTCTTCTTGCCATAATACCACAACCCTCAATCCTGACTCACCGCACGAAACTCGAACATAAAAGTATACCGTCTAAGGCTCATAAGCGACTGAATACTCCCTCAATTATCCCCAAATGCACCACATTAGAAAATCTTACTCTGAAGAGATTTACTGCGCATTTAAAGTCATTACCTTCTCTTTCCTAATACTGATGGATAGAATCCATGATAATGTAAATACACCACAAGTCTTGACACATTTCCCGTAAATCTCAGTTCTAGCCCTTCTCACACCTTGAAGACTCTCGATCGCTACATATAACGTTGAATCTGTCTGAACCATTCTCGAATGCCATTTACTCTACGAAATTTCAATTACACTAACCAAGTAAATATAACGACCTGACCCCGCTTGCAATCCACATACTAGGAAAGTGATCCACCCTTTGAAGCAACAAGCACGTTCATACATTGCACACTCTACACTTACCAGTACAACTCTATCATACGATTAATTCCACTATCTGTAAAGTACATTACAATTTGTATCAAAGAAATTTCCATCACTCGAGTCATTATCTGACTCCGCCTATGTAGGTTATAGCTAATTCACCAACATACCTCGAACCTAAACCAATACAACACGTAATCATGTAATCAACTTATCAATAACGAACTCCCCCACTTGTCTTAAAGACAAGGATCACGACAAGCAAGACTATGCCCACACATTATCACTGCCACCATGCTGTGGTGAGATTCAACTAAATCCTCCATAAGCTTGTATGACCCAAACCATCTAACACTCAATCAATTTCCAATCTCGCATCCACCATTGTGATGGTCATGCCAACTCCCACAAGCGATCTAAACTCAAATTGCAACATGCATCATTTACTGATAGAGAGAACTTACTACAAATAAACATAAGGGTCACACACCTCAGGACAACCCGTAGGAGATACCCCTACCTGCTAAATCTCAAATTGTTATCTCCCTATACACTTTCGAATATCATAGCTATCACACAATCACTATACCTTCCTATAGTAGAACACAACCACTGTCTGCCCTCGAGACATCCCATAAGCGGTATAAGGACCTGAAGCTGATGGCAATACTAACACTGGAGCTGTGGTCCAGGAATTCTTGAGCTTCTGGGAGATCCACTCACACTCGTATGACCACATAGATACCTTCGCTGGACACCACGTGTCCCTAGAATGCTACTGAACTTAGCCGACAATTCACACTTGGAGAACTTTGCACAAAGCTTATCCTCCTTATATCCTTGTAGTACCATCATCAGATGCCGAGTATGCTATCACTGGCTACGAGAGTACGATAGGATTCCATCAATAAATACAATAACAAAGGAGTTATAACACGGCTGAATACACCGTCAATAAAATACATGAACGTTGTTGGGGCATTAGTCAACCAAAAGACATCACCAGGAACTCATAACACAACAGAAAAATCTACTTCACTCCACAACTAAACCACACGAGAGGTCCTTCAATATACTCGCAACTCGAAGCCATATCCTAACTCAATATAGACGTCAAATACTTAATGGTTTTTTCCACATTCTCACTGATCCATTCTCGTCACATCAACCAACCTGAACACATCTAACTATCAATCAAATTCACCACGTAGTCATCTAGTCACAGAGTCCCCTCAATAAGGACACCAACAGACATATAAGTCCCCAATACATATGCTCACACAAATGAAATCTCAGCACTCAAGCTACAGACAAAATCCGGTCTCAAGTCCTCCAGAATAGCCCCAAGCATGCTAAAATCACATCTTATTCATGGAAATCACAAACCATCGGTGCACGGCTGATACTGAGCGCTCACATGCGCGTTTGAATACATGAAAGGAATTCAAATAATTATGCTTCAGGTTGAATCAATGAATTTGCACGACAAGAGTTTAAGAATGTGAGATTTTTCCTAAAGGTTTTCCAGCCTCTCGAAGATAATTACAGACGTCTCCGTACCGATCCGCAAGACTCTACTAAACCTGCTCATGACTGGTGAGACCTATTTAACCTAGCGCTCTGATACTAACTTGTCACGACCCATTTCTAGAGTTGTGATGGCGTCTGCCGTGGAACCAGGCAAGCCACCCATTTTATCTACTAAATGTGGTTACCAATATAATATCCTTCTTAACAAGTCTGAAATCATTAATAATAGTAAGCTTAAATTTGAAACCAGGTTTATAACAAAATCAAAACCCAACTCCTACAAACCCCGGATCGAGTGTCACACAGTCTTGAGCTGCTAATACTTAATTCAACTAAAAGAAATTACCAACATAGTCTGAAAATAAGTGGGACGATAGAAAATAAAGAGAAGACGAGATCACGGTCGCCAGCTGCAACCTCGTCAACTCTGATGAAACCACTGCTACTCACTGACCAGAGCTAAATCCCGCTGTACCTGGATCTGCACACAAGGTGCAGGGGGTAACGTGAGTACACCAACTCAGTAGTAACGAAACCAAACTACGGGCTGAGAGGTAGTGACGGACTAGAGCTCCGATAATTTAAACAACAGTATATAAATTGGACATGACAGAAATATATCAGGAAATAAAAATGATGCATCAATATATGTATGTAACTCTGCATACTAGCATGAATGCGTATAGAACCATGAATGATGAGTACTCATTAATCAAGCTCTCACAAGGTGGTCCACTCAGTACTAGAATACGGCCTTCAGGCCCAGGGAAGTCCATCCCGGATATTACATAATCACAAGTGACACAGTCACCAAGTACTGAGGAAAAATGGCAATCCAGCCCCCCACAGAGGAATCCATTTTCGTAACATGATAACCACGGAGAAATCCATCTCCGAAACATAATAACCACGGAGAAATCCATCTCCGAAATATCTGTGCGCTCACTGGGGGTGTATAGACTCCGGAGGGGCTCCTTCCAGCCCAAGCGCTATATCAAGCCAACGAAGGCAAGATTTCAGGATCGCTGCGGAGTGTAGTCCGACCTCGTAACTGTCTCAAAACCAGGCTCCAAGCCTAACTCAGTTAGTACCTTCCAGTCTCACTTACAATGCTCTAACATATGCAATTCAGCCCAACCAAATGACAATATAGAATAAAATAGCAACTTACGAGACTGAGGCATGAAACATATACTATAACAGGACTGAGTACATGACAGCAATAATCACTGATAGAGACATCAATAATCGACCATTCCAGTCTAAACACATCGGTGTGAAGCCTTAACATTTATACTTAGCATGATTTCTATTCCGTTCCAGGTAATTAATACCTTCACAGTACAATATAAATCTGGGATAACTAGTAGACAGTGCCATGGGATAAGCCAGGCTAGAAATATTCAGTACACCCACATGCCCGTCACTTGGCCAGTGCATCACCTTAATAAACAGCAAATATCAAATAGTTTGGGGTTTCGAAGCCTCAGTTCCAAGTTTTGAAGCATTACTTACCTCAAAGTTCAGATTTTTATCATCAGTATATGCCTAAGGAACGATTTCCAATTGAAAATATTAAAATTCACCCAAAAAACTCGAAATTGGTCAAAACCCGACCCCTGAGCCCGCGTCCTGAAACTCAGAAATTTTTACAGAAAAGTATTCCTCATCCTCCCACGATTCCGTACATATAAAGAACACCAAAACGGAGTCCGTTTGACCCCTCAAATCGACCCCTACAGGTCTCTATTTCTCAAGCCCCAAAATCCCATTCTCTTCTCAAGAAATTCGAAATTTAAAATGGAATTGAAGATTAGAATCATGGAAATTAACCTAAAATGGTTAGGAATCACTTACCCAAAACACCCAGGTGAAAAAGTCTTCTAAAATCGCCTCTCCCGAGCTCCAAAATTCGAAAATGGTGAAAAATAACTTAAACCCTCGGAATTGAATTTTTAATATACAACCCAGGTAATATTCTATGCGTTCGCGGAGGGCCATCGCAAATGCAAAGAGTAAAATTTTATGGGCCCAGGAAAAGGCCTACGCGAACGCGAAGAACAACCCCCTTAACACTACACGAACGCGGTCCCTTACCTGCGAACGCGAAGGGCAATGACCCCTGACCCCTCGGACCCCAGCTCAACCCTATGCGAATGCGTCCTGCTGACCGCGAATGCGAAGAGCAAAAAATCCTGAAGCCAAAATAAGCCTATGCGTTCGCGGTCACCTCCATGCGAACGCATTAGAGGAAACCAACTACAGCAAAATCTGATCCCTTCATAAGTCCAAAACTAACCCGTTGGGCATTCAAAACATACCCGAGGCCCCCGGGACCTCAACCAAACTTACCAACACATCCCATAATATCATTCAACTTAGTTGCACTCTCAAAACACCAAAACTAACATCAAAACACCAAATTTACATCAAATTCAAGCCTATGAACTTTGAAACTTCCCAATTTCGCCAACTACGCCGAAACCAACCAAAACACCTCCGATTAACCTAAAGTTTTGCAGACATATCCAAAATGACATTACAAACATGATCCAACTTCCGGAATTCCATTCCGACCTCGATAGCCTATTTTCCACTGCCAACCGGTAATCGCCAAAAACTAGTTTTCGCCAATTCAAGCCTAATTCTACACCGGACATCACAAAAATATTCTGAACACACTCCTAAGTCCCAAATCACATAACGAAGCTATCCGAGCCATAAGATACGCATTCCGAGGTCGTTCACCAATAAGTCAACTCTTAGTTGACTTTTCCCCATTATACGTCTATCTTTTAAAGACTAAGTTACTGAATTTTCATTTAACCATTCCGATTTCAAGCCTATCGACTCTAACACATCCATTATAGAATAACCATGACAACTCAATGACAGCAATAAAAATGCAAGTTCCACGTAACGACAGACCGGCTCGTTACACCCTTCGTGCTTTTACTCTCAATAATATGGCACGACATCATCCTTCGTGCTTTTAATTTCAATAATATGGCACGACATCAACCTTCGTGCTTTAAACTCTTTCCTCACAGAAACAAATGAATATAAACAATTTCACGGCATCACCCTTCGTGCTTTACACTCTTTCCTCACACAAACAAACGAATATAAACTATGGCACGACATCACCCTTTGTGCTTTACACTATTTCCTCACACAAAAAAATGAGTATAAACAATGGCACAACATCACCCTTCGTTCTTTACACTCTTTCCTCACATGATAATGTAAATGAAATGGCACGTCATCACCCTTCGTTCTTTACACTCTTTCTCGCCCAAGCAAATGAAATGATAGCATTCCGACAAGGGAATCAACAACATAAAAAACATTATAAACCATACTATCCCGGCAAGGGAGTCAACAATGAAAACAATATCATCAACAACATGAATAATAATAGAAACCATATTGTCCCGACAAGGGAGTCAACAATGAAAACAATTTCATCCCGGCAAGGGAAAACAACTATAACCAATCTTACTTAATTAACAAGCTTCATAGAATAAATCCCAACTTGAATCAATGCTCCACAATAGGAAATGCCAAGAAAATACCATCAACATGTATAACCATCAAGTTAAGCCTAAGTAGTGCTTAATGAAATATCATATCAATCACAATATACGACCCACGGGCATGCTTACACCAGCATATAAATACTCAAATACTACTAAACAATTACATGGCGAGATAATACAAATTTTAGCTAAGTAGGCAATTTTTGAAGAAAGATATAGCATAATGATAGAAGAGGTAAAATCTTCAGCTAAGTAAATTAAGATCAAATAAACAACAAAGAAATCTAAAAGGAAGTAATTCTAATTTAAGTAGGACGGATGAATTTAGCGATCAAGAACCCAGTCATAGTAATTACAACTTTATACAGAAGAAGTATAAGGACCTAAGAATCCTAAAAGGGCCAACCTTCTACAAATAGGTCAGAGTACGAACTCGTCACCTCGCGTACACTGGCTACAATCAACATAGAAGAATCAAATCCTAGGGGATACTTTCCCCCACACAAGGTTAGACAAGATACTTACCTCAAAGACGACAACCTGGTACTCTAAAATGGACTTCTCGGGCGAAAAGACCTCCGGACAGCTCAAAATCAACTAAAACAACTTCAAAATACACATAAAATGTATAACGAACTATTCCGAATAATAAAGTTTCAATCTTTACAAAAATATAAAAATCGGCCAAAAAGTCGAACCCCGGGCCCGCACCTCGGAACCTGTCAAGTTTTACAAAAACCGAATACCTACCCCGATACGAGTTCAACCATACAAAATTTATCGAATTTCGATATCATTTGATCTCTCAAATCACGATTTTTCATTTTAGAAGTTTTCTTTCAAAACCAACATTTTCTCAACTAAAAACACAAGTTAAATGATGAAAATAAAGATAAATCATTGAATATATTTAATTTTAGTTGAAGAACACTTTAACAATCGAATTGTGTGAAAAAACCCTCAAAAATCGCCAAGAGCCGAGCTCTAGAAGTCAAAATATGAATAAAATGGTCTAACCCTCTTTTTTGGACTATATTCTGTCTACCCAAATATTTGTTCAATGCGATCGCGGACGAGAAGATACGATCGCATAGAAGGAAAAATGCCACTGGTCAAATTGTGCTATGCGATCGCGTAAGGAGTGAAGCGATCTCATAGAAGGAAAATTTTACTAACCAAAAACGTTCTATGCAATCGTGAATGAAGTAATGTGATCGCATAGAAGGAATTTTCTGCTACCCCACGCCATCCTGTGTGATCGCGAACCAGCATGTGCGAACGCAATGAAGGGAAAAATGGGCGGGTGCAAAGCAACACTATGCTATCGCAACTACTACTATGCGATCGCGTAGAAGGAAACCAGAAACAACATCAGCAGTGCAAAAAGAGGAAATATTGACCCGAAGCCTATCCGAAACACACCCGGGACCCCGTCCAAACACACAGACAAGCCATACAATCTAACACGGACTTGCTCGAGGTTTCAAATAACATAAAACAACACCAAAATGACGAATCAAACTTATGAATTTTTAAATCTTCAAATATCAAAACTTGTGCCGAAACCTATCAATTCAACCCGGAATGACGCCAAATTTTGCAGACGAGTCAAAAATAATTCAACAGACCTACAATCATTCCCGGAATTCTATTCTGATCCCGATATCAAAATTTCAACTATCGGTCGAAATCGCTGAAATTCTAACTTTCGCCAAATTACCTCAAATTACTCTACGGACATCCAAAACCAATTCCGTACGCGCGCCTAAGTCTAAAATCATCATACGAAGCTGTTGGCATCACCCAAAACTCATTCCGAGGCTGTTTACTCAAAAGTCAAACTTCTGGTCAACTTCCGTCATTTAGGCTTCAAAAATTGAAATTTCTCTTCCAATTCGACTCTGGATCATTCGGTAACTGAATCCAACCATGCACGCAGGTCGATATACACAATGTGAAGCTGTTCAAGACCTTTCGTCACCAAACAGAGCTTAAATTCTCAAAACGACCGGTCGGGTCGTTATAGTAATTCACTAATAACAGGCTTCCCATACGAAAATTTTCCAAGAACTGCAAGTTGAAGCCCTTGTTATAGGATAGATTGCTTTACTTCTTGTTTCTTCCACTTCACAATTGGTTCTCCGCAAAGGAACTCAACTGGTTTCAATGGTCACGTAGCTAGGGTTTGCATGGGGCCATTAATGGCAGTAGGTTTTAAGAGTTCTGCATAATCCATGGGTTGGGGATTGTTGTTTGTGGTTATAGATTGTTGGGCGACAGTGGGGGGAGGTTGTGGAGACAGCGCAACCCCTGGTGGTGGCTGGTCGCTGCTGCCATGGAAAGGTCGCCGATGAGTTTAGGGTTTAGGAGAGAGAAGAGAGCTTTTAATAATTGTTACTATCTTTAAATATAAGCTAAATCAGTCGATTATTTTAAATTTTAATTTTTTTTCAGACAATGAACTGACCGTGCCGATTGATTTTTGATACTAACCAAAAACATTTCAACCCAACCAAAAAAGTAGAATTTTTCATTAAGAGGATTTAATAATAAATAAAATAAATATATAAAATATTTAAGTAGATTCAATACTTAATAAATATATGCATGGAAAATAAATATCCTTATATATATTTGTTTACCCGTAAAATGGTACAGTTGAATTTATACATGGTTTTAGACAAGTGAATTTATTTGATCCTGAAATAATAAATAATTGAAGAAATATGCAATACTTAGCTTGAAATAAAGATTAAATAATAAAAAAATGATTCCACGAGCAAGGCTTCCGGACACAACAATGATAAACTCAAGGAATAAGAAGGTAAAAACATATAGAGTTTACATAATATTTTCAGAGAATTTGTGTCCTTGCAATGATAACAACGCTCACTATTTATAGCCGTAGCTAGGGAACAAGGGAACAAGGTCCTAGGATCATGCCTTTTTTTAATGTCGATTATGAGAGCCATTGAAGAAGGTATAACTGTGAGCATAAATGACAGATTCTCTGTACCGGGTAGTGCACTAAATACTTTGGAATATTCTCCACTGAATGCTATGGGAGGAGGGTGTTTATTGCATCTTCATGAGTGTCATTCTTTCCGGTGGCAAGCCGAACTGTTGCCTTCGGTGCTATCTATCCTCTGCTTTTGACTCCACGTGTCTCTCTCTCATGCGATCACTTGGTATAGGATAATTTACCCTATACAATATCCCCTTCCATGCAGCTAGCTCCGCCGCGACCTTAGGTTCCCAATTATGAAGTCCCCAATTTTTTTTTTACTATGTATGAATTAGATTCTTAAAAAATGTAAACGCTTAATGAAATAGTACAATTTTTTTAAGAAAGGAAAAAATGTTTTAATGATTATTTCAAAGATTGAGTATTATTGTAGGAAATAAAAATAGTAGTTTGGACAAGAATTTACCTTTTGGAGATCTTGCGATATGAAAGTGGATATCTTTTTATTCTATTTTGACAAGTAACCCAGATTTTCTACTAAAACGCGGGAAAAAAAAATTTGCTCCTTTCCCCAAAACAAGAAAAGACAAGAGTCACTTGAATTTTTTACTGTCTTTATAAAAAAAACAAGAATCAAGAACCAAATTAAGAATAAAGTAAATTGTGATTCTTTTTTTGTTTCTCTTTGAAATTTCAAGTATTGCATTAAGTATTAGAAGCAACAAAAAGTAGTTTGGCATCAAATTATCAACCTCTTAAATCACATTTGTTATTCTAACTTTCTAAGTATTACTTTTTATCTTAATTTTTTTTATATTTTTATTAATAGGTATATTATCTTTTCGATTATTTATTTATTAGAATTTAAATATGTCAATTAGAAAATTTGCAGATCAAGTCATTTTTTCACTTCAAAACATATCCAAACAATTTAAAGTGTATTAAGATATTTTTGATTTTCTCTTTAGTGGTATAAACTTGAGAAAAGTAGAGGATGAGAATCTAAAATTATTGCCTTAATATTGAAAGAACCTTAAAATATATAGTCATTCGGATGTTGATTGCTTGGACCTATTTTTTGAATTAAAAATATTAAGAGAAAGGAGTTTTTCAAATTTAAAATTGTTAAAGTCTTATTTAAGATCAACAACGTCTCAAGAGAGATCAGATTGATTACCTATATTATCAATTGAAAAAAAATTATTACACTAAATTGATTACAAAAATTTTAATAGCTTTGAAGCTAGAAAAATAGAGTTAATTAAATATTTACATATTTTAAAAAAAATTAAAACCTTTCGTCAAAGTTCGGCTTAGGCCTCACATATCGTTAAGCCGCCCCTATAAAATAGTTTTGGACCATATACTTGATCACAAAGGTTACAAAGTTTGGCATAAATATAACCCCTCCCCCCAAACACACACACATTTTTGTCATATATGTAGTAAATCATGATTTTGTAATGGTTCATATCTTTGACTCATCGAGAACAATAAATATCACTTTTTTTAGTGTCATCACATCTTTGCTTGTACGTATTGGGTCCATGAATTCAATTTGGATAAATATATCACAATATTTGTAATAAATTTCTCTCACTTAATTATGGTTAAGAATATAAGTTTTCACCTAATAAAATCACTTAACTATGGTAAATTGGTACAGTTTGGTATAAACACTCGGTACAAATAAATTTGTCATAGAATTTGCGAGTCAATCAAGATAAAGAGATTCACTTAGTGAGGTCAACCCCGGTAATAGCACGAGCTAGTCATTTTTTAGTCTGTAATTAGTAAAAAATAGTAACTTTCATAGAGTTTTAAATTTTCTGAAGGAAACTCACAATGCTCTGAAATTCACTTATGGAATTTGAAATTCCGTGATAACTGCTAATTTTTAATTACAGGAGCTGAAAGTGACTGTTTAGGAATTTATCCCACTAAATGCCGATCATAACAGTACTTCAATTTGAATGATGAAAATTAAGTCGAGAACAAGAAGAAAAAAACATAAAACTGTTTATTTTAGAAAAAAAAGTTTTCAGTAAATTTGTCTTTGGAGTTTGGAAGAGTTACTTTTTAAGAAAACAATCTGAAATTAGTTGTGTTCGAGTTGCATGTTACTTAAGAAATAAAACTTTATAAGTTCCTTTTAAACTCAATATTGATAATCTGCCATCAATTTAATGTATATATAACATCTCTAAAGAGTCGTGTATTATATAAAAAGAGGGTATCTAATGACATTTTCAAGATGAATTTGGGCCCAGAAAGGAAAGAAAAGAGGAAGAAAAGGACTAAATTATAAATATTTTGCAGTACAAATAATATTATTTGCATAATTGCAATTGAAAACATAGCACATACATAATTGAGGAAATTAAAGAACTTTAAGTTTACATCTAAAGCCACCCACAATATAAGTCACCCACACACGCGATTACAACAACAACAACAAATCCAATATAATCCCATAAGTGGGGTCTAGGGAGGGTAGTGAGTAACGCAGACTTTACCCTTACCTTGAGGGTAGAAAGACTGTTTTCGATTGACCCCCGGCTCAAGGAAAAAAAAAGCAACCAATATAACGAGATAATAAGAAAACAAGCAGTAACCATAACAGGATAATAAGAGAACACGCATTATCAACAGCAATATAATAAGCAAACATGTAGTAGTCAAGGCTGTCAACAACCGAAATACAAGGCTAACTAACTACTACTGCCGGAATGGGGAAGACACACACTCGACTACCTACTAACCTTATATCCTAATCATCGACCTTCATACCTTCCTATCAAGGGTCATATCCTCAGTGAGCTGAAGGAACGCCAAGTCCTACCTAATAACCTCTCCCAAGTACTTCTTTTGCCTACCTCTACCCCTCTTCAAACCACCCAAGGCCAACCCCTCGCATCTCCTCACTGGAGCATCTACACTTCTCCTCTTCACATGCCCAAACCATCTAAGCCTCGCTTCTCGCATCTTGTCCTCCACCGAGGCTACTCCTACCTTGTCCCAGATATCTTCATTTCTAATCTTATTATCCCGGTATGTCCGCACATCCATCTCAACATCTTCATTTCCTCTACCTTCACCTACTGGATATGAGAGTTCTTTACTGGCCAACACTCTGCTCCGTACAACATGGTAGGTCTGACAACCACTCTGTAAAAATTACCCTTAAGTTTAAGTGGCACATTCTTATCACATAAACTACTGCATGTGAGTCTCTATTTCATCCACCCTCGTCCAATACGATGAGTAACATCCTCATTGATCTCCCATTTTCCTTGGATAATAGACCCAAGGTACTTGAAACTAGCTCTTATATGGATGATTTCTGCATCAAGCCTCATTTCCACGTCCGCACCCTCAGTTTCTTCACTGAAATTGTACTCCAAGTACTCAATTTTTGTCCTACTCAACTTGACACCTTTAGACTTTAGGATCTGTCTCCAAACATCCAGTCTCGCATTAACTCCATCTCGCGTCTCGTCAATCAAAATAGTATCATTCACAAATAACATACACCAAGGAACCTCCCCTGTAATGTGCTGCGTCAATGTGTCCAACGCCAACAAAAATAAGAATGGGCTAAGAGCCGACCCTGGTGCAACCTCATCACACTGGAAAGTGGACTGAATCCCCCCCCCCCACGGTCCTCACTCGAGTCTTGTCTCTATCATACATGTCCTTAATCACCTTAGTGTAAGCCACCGGCACACCCCTAGCCTCTAATCACCTCCATAGGATCCCCTTCCGAACTTTGTCGTGTGCTTTCTCTAGATCAATGAACACCATATGTAAGTCTCTCTTCCTTTTCCTGTACTGCTTCACCAGCCTCCTTACAAGGTGAATGGCTTCTGTGGCAGGACGTCCCGGCATGAATCCGAACTGGTTTTCAGAAATAGACAGGCTCCTCCCCACCCTCACTTCCACCACTCTCTCCTAGACTTTCATAGTGTAGATCAACATCTTGATACCCCTATAGTTATTAAATTTTTTGATATCTCCCTTGTTCTTATACACTGGAATTATCGTACTCCACCTCTATTCCTCAGGCATTTTCTTCATCCTAAAGATGGTGTTAAATAACCTAGTGACCCATTCCAAGCCAGCTCTAACCACACTTATAATCCCAAATCTTATATGGGATAGATAATTCCATGATTTTGGCTTAATGTTTATAACGATTTTAATTAATACATTAACGAAATATGGGGTAAATATAATTCCACATTTTATACCATAATTAGTAACTAAACGTCCCTTAAGTAGAAGTTGTTTTGGCTAGATTCGAGCCGTTCGAAGTTGGATAATCGACAAAAAGGCTTACTAGTGGATTAAGTTAGCATGTTTTGAGGTAAGTGTTTTGTCTAAATTTGTGAGGGGGGGGGGGGATTACCCCTTAGGATTGGTGTTGTTTTGTGTTAAATTGTGATATGTGAAAGTCGTGTACGCAATGTGGCGAGTGTGTACATGGGCTAAAATGTGGTAATTGACAGGTTTTAGCCATGTAGATTCCTTTCATGTCTTTAATTGAGTTACCATAATATGTTATATCCATCATCATTAGTCTATTTCCACTTGTTTTACTTGTCTTATATCTTGCTTGTTAATTGCCTTTACATGTTTAATTGAAGTTATCGCTTTCCCTATTCCTTATTCATTATTTAACCGTTGTATTCCTTAATTAAAGTTGTTATTCTTGGAAGATCTTATTTTTGAAATTGATATTGAGTTATAAAGGTCTTGATTCACATTGAGGCAAAGTTGTAAAGTTGTGAAATACCATTCTTGTTGAGTTATTCACTTTCGATTGTTATTATTGAGATTGTTGTGCATATTGTGTTGACTTCATGTGGAAACACTGTGATAATGGGCACCTGAGGTGCGATTTGTGATACGTTATGATACTGATACCCATGCGGTGGTATAAGTTTTGGGACTGAAACGCATGCAGTGAGATAAGGTGGATTGATACGCATGTTGCTAGAAGGGGAACTACTTGAAGTCACGTGGTATGATAAGGTGGGATAAAGAAGCTATTTCGGTAAAAAATAATTTTTAAAATTAAATGCAAGGTTCCCGCGGTGATATAAGGAAATATTGTGAATTTTTTTGTGATATGACTATGAGGTGGTACCTCCGTAGTGATTCTTGTTTATACTTTTCTATTACATTACTTGTGTTTTAGTTTCTTTGTTTTCCTTGGAATATTATTCCTTATTTTCCTCTGTGATGCCTTATTTGACTTAGTTCAGTGTAGCTATTCTTGGTATATCTCTTCATTGTCTCATTTCCACTGTTTATCATTATCATATTGTTATATACATGTTCAACATTCGTATTTATTCCAGTAGGGCCTTGGCCTTGTCACGACCCAAATCCCTCCTCCCTGAATTGTCGTGACGGCACCTAGTCTCTACGACTAGGTAAGCCTAACACTTTGCGGAAACAAAATGAAAACATGAAAATTAACAACTAACAGTGATAGATAATTTTAAATAAGCACTTGTGTTGTCTCTCGGTATATACAACAATCAACTCTCGAAATGTACATAACACTCCCAGGATCTACGGGCGCGAGCAGATTTACCTTAAAGTCTCCAAAACGAGCAGCAACTGCAACTAAAGATGAGGCTGGTAAGAGGAAACTGGATCTGCACACGAAAAAAATGTGCAGGAAAGGGCGTGAG
Organism: Nicotiana paniculata; assembly: GCA_005239505.1. Classification (NCBI taxonomy): domain Eukaryota; kingdom Viridiplantae; phylum Streptophyta; class Magnoliopsida; order Solanales; family Solanaceae; genus Nicotiana; species Nicotiana paniculata. Next base: position 149,260 of record ML327300.1, read on the forward strand.
TACACCACAACGGTACCCAGTAAGTTCCAAGCCAAACCTCAGTCGAGTAATGACGAGGTCAGGTCAAGGCCCTACTGGTGTGTGTGTGTGTGTGTGTGTGTATATATATATATATATAATAAAGAAAGAAAGAATGAAATATCACAGTAAAATAAAGATTAAAATTTAACAAGAATGAAATCATAGAAGGTAACAACTCAGTACACAGAGATAACAACAAGGGATCTCTCAAGATACCGTCTCGTAGTCCCAAACGTAAATATGTAGGGGGATCTCCCGGAGTACCTTTCCGTAGTCCCAAAGTAAATATGCAAAGGAGGGGGATCTCTCGGAATACCGTTTCGTAGTCCAAAGTAAATATGTTGAGGGATCTCCCGAAATACTGTTCCGTAGTCCCAAAAGTAAATACACAGTTCAAACAATAGAATTCACCAGCTACAACATGAAATCCTACAATTCAGACCAAGTACAAGTAAAGGAAAGATAGGAAAATTCACTAAACATGTTACACAGAGTCCAGATAAATAGTTAAGTCAAGTAGGCATGCTATTCTAATTTATCATGATACTACACATGCTGATATGACTCGAATAAGAAGGAAAACAGGTTATTAATTAGCAGAAATCCAGTTTTTACAACAATTAGCCCGTGTACGCACTCGTCACCTCACGTACACGGTGCTCACATATCAAAGTAGTACCAAACCCTAAGGGGCGTTCCCCCACACAAGGTCAGGCAAGTCACTTACCTCGAACCAAGCTCAATAAATCTGTAACAATGCTCTTTCCAAGAAAATCCGACTCCGAATGGCCCAAATCTAGCCAAAATCAATTATATATCATAAATATAACTGCAAGGAACTAATCTAGCTACTGAAATCCAAGCTAAAATAAATTGGAAAATCGCCCCAAAAGTCTCCCCTGGCCCACATCTATATATCGAAATGAGTATAGAGACATACTTGAAGATGTGAAAAGATGAGGATAACAGCGGCGCATATCCTACTCGGTCTCCCAAGTCACCTCCTCGAACGACTGACCTCTCCACTAAATCTTTATTGAGGCAATGTTCTTTGATCTTAGCTTTCTGAGCTGCCTGTCCAAAATAGCCACTAGCTCGTCAACATAATATAGATCATTGTCCAACTGGACTGAGTTGAAATCCAATACATGAGCGGGATCACCGTGATACTTCCGGAGCATAGAAACGTGGAATACTGGATGTACTCCTGCTAGGATGGGAGGTAAGGGAACCTCCCCAACACGCCGCAACACCTCAAAATGACCAATGTACCTCGGGCTCAGCTTGCCCTTTTTCATGAACCTCATAGCGCCCTTCATAGGCGATACTTGGAGCAAGACCCGCTCTCCAACTATGAATGCTACATCACGAACCTTTTGATCTGCATAACTCTTCTGTCTGGACTGGGTTGTGCGAAGTCGCTCCTGAATCACCTTCACCTTATCCATGGCATCCTAGACCAAGTCTGTACCCAATAATCTGGCCTCACCCGGCTCGAACCAACCCAATGGCGACTGACACCGCCTACCATACAGAGCCTCATATGGTGCCATCTGGATGCTCGACTAATAACTGTTGTTGTAGTCAAACTCCACAAGCGGCAAGAACTGGTCCCATGGCCCTCCAAACTCCATCACACATGCATGGAACATATCCTCTAATATCTGAATAGTGCGCTCAGACTGCCTGTCCCTCTGAGAGTGAAATGTTGTGCTCAACTCCACTCTAGTACCCAACTTCTGTTGTACGACTCTCCAGAACAGTGAGGTAAACTATGTACCCCGATCAGAGATAATAGATAGAGGTACACCATGAAGCCTGACAATCTCACAGATGTAGATTCGAGCCAGCTGCTTGGAAGAACATGTAGTCATCACATGAATAAAATGAGCTAAGTTGGTCAGCCCATCCACAATCACCCAAACTGCATCAAACCTCCACTGAGCCCGTGGGAATCCAAAAACGAAATACATAATGATCCGCTCCCATTTCCACTCTGGAATATCTTACTTCTGAAACAACCCACCCGTCCGCTGATGTTCATACTTCACCTGCTGGCAATTTAGGCACCAAGCAACATACTCAACTGTGTCCTTCTTCATCCTCCTTCACCAGTAATGTTGCCTCAAGTCCTGATACATCTTCGTGGCACCCAGATGAATGGAGTACCGCGAGCTATGAGCCTCCTGAAGAATCAACTCACGCAAACTATCTACATTAGGCACACATAGCTTGCCCTGCATCCTCAATGCGCCAGCATCCCTGATAGTGGCCTCTTTAGCATGATCGTGCTGGACCGTGTCCTTAAGGACAAGGAGGTGAGTGTCATCATACTTACGCTCCCTAATATGATCATAAAGAGAAGACCAAGAGAGCACACAATCAACACTTGACTCGGCTCAAAAATATCCAGTCTCACAAACTGGCTGGCTAAGGCCTGATCATCCAATGCTAAGGGTGGGTCTCTTTACTGCTGGAAGATATGCTAACTTCCCAAACTCTTCGCTCGGTGACTCAAAGCATCGGCCACCACATTGGCCTTCCCTGGGTGGTATAAAATGGTGATATCATAGTCCTTAAGTAGCTCTAACCACCTCCACTGACACAAGTTAATATCCTTTTGATTGAACAGATGCTACAAACTCTGATGATCGGGTAAATCTCACAAGGAACACGGTACAAATAGTGCCGCCAAATCTTCAAGGCATGAACAATAGGTGCTAACTCAAGGTCATGGACATGATAGTTTTTCTCATGCACCTTTAGCTGTCTGGATGCGTAGGCAATCACCCTACCATCCTGCATTAACACCGCGCCAAGACCAATCTATGGTGCATCACAATATACAATGTAAGACCTCGTACCTGTAGTCAATACCAATACTAGGGCTGTAGTCAAAGTTGTCTTGAGCTTCTGAAATCTTTCCTCGCACTCCTCTATCCACCTGAATGAAGCACCCTTCTAGTTCAGCCTAGTCATAGGTGCTGCAATAGATGAGAATCCCTCTACAAAACGATGGTAATACCCTACCAAACCAAGAAAACTCTGGATCTCCGTAGCTGATGACAGTCTAGGCCAACTCTGCACCACTTCCACCTTCTTCGAATCCAACTTGATCCCATCACTCGATAATACATGACCCAAGAATGCCACTGTGTCTAGCCAAAACTCACACCTTAAAACTTTTGCATACAATTTCTTTTCTCTCAAAGTCTGAAGCACAATCCTCAGGTGCTGCTCATGATCCTTCCGAGCCCGGGAGTACACCAGGATGTCTTCAATAAACACAATGACGAAGGAGTCAAGATAATGCCGGAACATACTGTGCATCAAATGCATAAAGGTTGCTGGGTCATTGGTCAGCCCAAAAGACATAACAAGAAACTCATAGTGACCATATCGGGTCCTGAAAGTAGTCTTCGGGATATCTGGCTCCCAAATCTTCAGCTGATGATAGCTTGAACGTAAGTCAATATTGGAAATTACTCTGGCACCCTACAACTAATCAAATAAGTCATCAACGCGAGGCAATGGATACATGTTCTTCATTGTAACTTTTTTAGCCTGGAGATAATCAATATACATACGCATAGAACCATTTTTTTTCTTCACGAACAAGACCGGATCACCCCAAGGTGACACACTGGGCCGAATGAAGCCCTTATCAAGTAACTCCTGCAACTGCTCCTTCAACTCAGGAGAAGCCATATGGTATGGAGGAATAGAGATGGGCTGAGTGCTCGGCAAAAAAACAATGCCAAAATCAATATCTTTGTCGGGCGGCATGCCCAGAAGATTACATGGAAACACATCTGAGAAGTATCTTACTACTGGAACTGACTCAACTATACAGGTATCAATACTGACAGCTCTCACATAAGCTAGATACGAGTCACACCCCTTCTCAACCATTCGTTGAGCTTTAAGAAATGAAATAACTCTGCGGGGAGTATACTCTAAGGTACCTCTCCACTCTAACCGCGGTAAGCCTGGCATAGCAAGCCTCACGATCTTAGCGTGACAATCAAGAACAGCATAATGGGGCGACAACCAGTTCATGCCCAAGATAACATCAAAATCTACCATGCTGAGTAATAATAAATTGGCTCTGGTCTCAAAAACACTAAGATAAATCTAACACGACCGATAAACGTGGTCCACAACAAGAGAATCCCCCACAGGAGTAGACACAAAAACATGGGTACTCAAAGAATCCCGGGAAACTGCCTCTATACAAGCCGGATTAGCATAATATTTGGCATGGCCTCCCCCTCTAGGGCGGCCTCGACCTCCTCGACCTCCTCCTCGAGCTGGATGAGTAGCTGGGGCGGTATCTGTTGCTGGAATCATGACTTGAGGACCCAGTGGAGCACGTGATGGCTGAGAAGTCTGTGGAGGTGCACCCCTCCTAAGTCTGGGAAATCCCTCTCCATATGGCGAGTGTCGCCAAACTCAAAACAACCCCTCGGAGGATGTGGATTTTGTGATTGACTCGGGCCAGATCTGTTGCTCAGATAACCCCACTGGCGACTGCGAGAGCTGAATGAACGAGGCATCTTAGATAACCCTTACCATGGTGCGTAACTGGGGCACAAGCCCTAGAATAATAACTAGTCTCTCGAGACCTCTTGGCCTCTCTCTCATCTCTATACCGGGAAAACATGCCCTCCAATCTCTTGGCAATACTCACAACCTGCTGATAAGAGATATCCATCTACAACTCCCTGGCCATACTGAATCTGATGCTAGGGTGGAGTCCCTCAATAAAGCGACGAACCCTCTCCCGAACTGTGGCAACCAAGGCCGGTGCATGTCGGGAAACCTCACTAAAATAGACTGCATACTCTGATACAGTCATAGAACCCTAGCGCAACTGCTCAAACTCCACGCACCAAGCAACCCTAAGGCTTTAAGGGACATACTCTCTCAAAAACATATCCAAGAACTAAGTCCATATGAGTGAGGTTGCCTCGTCCAGACTACTCATCTTATAGCACGCCACTACTGATAAGAAGATGGAAAGTAGTAAAAGAAACCCCTCTCGTCTCCGCTATACCCATAGTACAGAGAATATGATGACTCTCCTCAAGAAAACCATGAGCATCCTCTTAAGCTAATCTGTTGAAGGTAGGTGGGTGGTTCTTCTTGTACCTCTCAAATCTAAGATGCTCCACCTTAGAAGTGGTTGTCCTGGTCTCAAATGAGCCGGAGCTAGCGGCGGCATAGGAATGAACTCTGGGAACTGATCAATCTGGACCCCCTGCTCAGGAGTGCGGGCTGTGGGAGTCTGTGTCCCTCCCCCAGATTGAGATGTGGCGGGAGGTAATGGAATTAATCCAGCTTGAGCTAAGGTGCTGAACATGCTCATGAACTGCGCTGGAGTCTCCTGGAGGGCTGGTGCAACAATAGGAACCTCTGGTGCCTGCCCTCCAGCTGGATCTGCTGGGTGCTCCTATGTCGTAGCTCGCGCGGGTGCTTTGGCTGCACCGCTTGGTCGTCCTCTACCCCGGTCCTGGCATATGGCGGCTCTAACAGGAGGTGCGGGTGCCTGATCGTCAGATCTCCTAATACGGGTCCTCACCATCTGTGAGAAAGAATAGAATAGAGAACTTTAGAATTTGATGCCAATAACTCGCACGACAAAGAATCAAAAGAAGTATGATTGTTCCTAACAGTTCCACAGCCTCCCGAAGATAAGTACAGATGTCTCCGTACCGATCCGCGAGACTCTAATAAACCGGCTTGTGACTCACGACACCTACGAACCTTGAGCTCTGATACCAACTTGTCATGTCCCAAATCCTCCCTCCGTTAATTGTCGTGATGGCACCTACCCTCTACGACTAGGTAAGCCTGACACTTTGCGGAAACGAAATGAAAACATGAAAATTAACAACTAACAGTGATAAATAGTTTTAAATAAGCAGTTGAGATGCTGCTCGGCATATACAACAATTAACTCTCGAAATGTACATAACACTCCTAAGACCCGGAACGCTTCAAATCACAACCTACTACGAAGTTCTGACTACTCTATACATCAATATCTATAGAAATGAAAGAAGAATCAACATAAGGGGATAGAGGGAGACTCCAAGATCTGCGGGCGCGGGCAGATGTACCTTGAAGTCTCTGAAATCAACAACGTATGCAACTAAGGATGAGGATGGTAAGAGGAACCTGGATCTACACACGAAAAACATGTGCATGAAAGGGCATGAGTACACCACAATGGTACCCCGTAAGTGCCAAGCGTAACCTCAGTCGAGTAGTGACGAGGTCAGGTCAGGGCCCTACTGGTGTGTCCAGACACAATGAAATATCAAAGTAAAATACATACTGAAGTTTACCAAGAATGAAATCATAGAAGGTAACAGTTCAGTATACAGAGATAACAACAGAGGATCTCCCGAGATACCGTCTCGTAGTCCCAAAGGTAAATGTGCATGGGGATCTCCCAAAATACCGTTCCGTAGTCCCAAAGTAATTATGCAAAATAGGGGGATCTTCCGCAATACCATTCCGTAGTCCCAAAGTAAATATGTAGGGGGATCTCCCGGAATACCTTTCCGTAGTCCCCAAAGTAAATACACAATTCAAACAATAGAATTCAACAACTACAACACGAAATCCTACAATTCAGACCAAGCACAAGTTAAGGAAGATAGGAAAATTCACTAAACATGTTGCACGGAGTTCGGATAAACAGCTAAGGAAAGTACGCATGCTATTCTAATCTATCAGGATACTACACATGTTGATATGGCTCGAATAAGAAGGAAACCAGGTTATTAATTAGCAGAATCTGAGTTTTTTACAACAATTAGCCCGTGTACGTACTCGTCACCTCACGTTCATGGCGCTCACATATCAAAACAGTAACAAATCCTTAGGGGAGTTCCCCCACACAAGGTTAGGCAAGACACTTACCTCGAACCAATCTCCGTCAATCTATAATAATGCTCTTTCCACGAAAATCTGACTTTGAATGGCCCAAATCAAGCCAAAATCAATTACATATCATAAATATAACTACAAGTAACTAATGTAGCTACTGAAATCAAAACTAAAGCAAGAAATTGGAAAATTTCCCTAAAAGTCTCCCAGGACCCACGTCTCGAAATCGAATAAAAGTCATGAAATATGAACACCCATTCACTCACGAGTTCACTCATGCCAAAATTACCCAAATCCGATATCTAAACCCCAATAAAAATTCAGAAATTCGGTTGAGGAAATTTCCCTATTTCCCCCAAATTTTCAACCCAATTCCCAAATGAAGTGGAGGAAACAACTACAGATTAATTAAATACAACCAAACACGAGTTAGGAATAATTACCCCAAAGATTTCTCTGAAAATCCCTCAAAAAATCTCCAACTTCCGAGCTCCCAGTCCAAAAATTAAGAATGAAATCAAACCCTCGCACTTAGCCCTTTTTTTTCCAGTCAAACCACACCTCGGTCAAATTCTCGCTTTTGCGGTCCTGCACCTGCGGAATATTCATCGCAGGTGTGAAGACAACTTAAATAGGCTGGGGCTGCATCTACGAGCACTGGGCCGCACCTGCGAGCCCGCTCCTGCGGTCCCCTACCGCTTCTGCATATCCGCTTCTGCAGACCAACCACCGCACCTGCGGTCCCAGCTAGACTAGGCCAAAACTGCTTCTATGGCTCCGCACTTGCGGCCCAAAGTGCGCAGGTGAGATTACACCAGGTGCAGCAACTTCAGCAATTTAATAAGTCCCAAATTCAATCCGTTAAGCATTAGAAACACGCCCGAGGCCCTCGGGACATCAACCAAACATACCAACCAATCCTAGAACACCATATGAACTTAGTCTAGCCCTCAAAACACCTCAAGCAACACTTAAATCACGAATCATCCTCTGATTCAAACTTAAAGAACTTCAAACTTCCAAATTCGACAACTAATGCTGAAACCAACCAAACCACGTCCGATCGACCCCAAGTTTTGCACACAAGTCATACTCAACCCTACAGACCTACTCCAACTTTTGGAATTGGAATTCGACCCCGATATCAAAAATTCCAGTGCCGGTCAAAATCTCCAAAACTTCGACTTTCGCCATTTAGCCTAAATGAGATATGCATCTCCAAAACAAAATCTGGATATGTCCCTAAGTCCAAATCACCTAGCAGAGCTAAAAAAATCGATGGAACTCCATTCCGGACTCGTCTTCATAAACTTTCGACTACACTCCAAATCCTAAGGCCTAAGCTCCTCCCAAAACACTCCAATAACCAAAACGAAACCTCCCACCAAATCATAATAGCAGAATAAGATACGGGGGAAGTAGTTAATAGGGGATCAGAGATATAACTCTCAAGACGACCGGCCGGTCGTCACAGACCTGACCTCATCACTACTCTATCGAGGTTAGGATTGGCACATATAGGGTACTTCTATAGTGTACTTATGCTTCATTTCTGTACATCTTTTTGTGCAGATCCAGGTACCTCTTACCATCCCAGACACGAGTGAGTAGAGTTCTGATTTGGAGACTTCAAGGTATACATACCGGTGTCCGCAGGCCTCGGAGTCACTCTCTCTCTAGTTCTCTTTCATTATCCCTTTTATAGATATTGTTGTATAGGGATGTTCAGTACTTTCTTGTAGAGCTTGTGACTTGATATCACCGGATTTTGGGGAGTTTGTTTCTGTTGAGTTGCAGAGTGTTTTATAATAGTTTCTGAGTTTATTTGAGAGTTTTATCATTATCTAAAATATATTTTGCATATATGTTAGGTTTACCTAGTCTTAGAGACTAGGTGTCATCACGACATCCTACGGAGGAAAATTGGAGTCGTGACACCATTCTATTCAATTATGTTGTATAGATTGTATTCAATTTACCATTATTCATTCTTAACTATTTTATATTGTATTCAATTCACGGTATTCAATTCGACTATATTCAAACAACAAAAAATCATAAAAACAGTGATATTTTGTTGTATTCAATTCACTATATTCATTTGTAGCTGGTTTTACACTGTATTCAGTCTATTGTATTTAGTTATGTTGTATTCAGACAACAAAAATTCAAAAAATACAGGGATCTGCCACAAAAAATAAACTTTAGAATACATAAATACATGCCAAAAATAATATATTTGTACAAAATACAATATATTTGAATGTAGTATTCACAACCCAAAATCCATTAAAGGTCGTGATGGAGACTAATGCCGCTGTCAGGCAAGCCAAAAATAAATAATTAAATTTGTTCTCATTTTATGTCACGACCCAAAAATCACAGGTCATGATGGCACCCAACTTGACCCGCTAGGAAAGCCAATTAACAAAAGATCAAAACCAAATGAACTTATAGGAAATTAAAATAGGATTTTTTTTTATCTGAACTATTACAAATTTACCCAAGAACTGGTAGTACGAATCATGAGCTTCTAGGATTTAGGATTTACAAAGCAAATATAAATAATCACACGATCTGTTTGAAAACTACATGAACAACTTAATAATGTCTAAATTTACCAAGGACTAGTGGCAGCTTCTATCAAGAATACACGAACATCTACAGGGTCAGCCCCCGACTTCTTCAGCAGCTCCGCTCCAATAGTCTGCAGAGAGTGTGCAGAACTGCACTATCAGTACAACCGACCCTATGTACTGGTAAGTATCTTGACTAACCCCGTCGAAGTAGTGACGAGGCTTTTAGTTAAAAGATTCTCTTTAAAAAACACTATAATGTAAACTAGCAACAGAACTATGCGACCGAATAATAGAATAGAGTACACAATGCAACTGTACAAAACAATAAAATAGTTCCAGAAAGAATCACAATTCAACAGTTTCCAACATCTTAACCAGCCCTTTCCTTAGAACAAAAGCCCATGAACCACAACAATTGCCTCAAAACTTTCATAGTGTGAAAGAAGTACGTAAGGCATTAAATCTAGCGGCACGGCAACACCCTACGTGCATTTATCTTATCCTCACCATATATGCATAAAACAGTACCAACCAAATGATAGAAATAAATGGGAATGTACAGACGAACATTAATAACAGACTAAGCAGAGAGCATAGAATTAATGACCACAATTAGCGAAAAGGTTATAATTTCATCTAACTAGCATGCTGGAGGCGTGAAGATGGACATAACAAATAAGAGGAGGGGAGATGGGTGCATGTTCTTGATAATGCAACAATAGAGCATGAATGTCCAACATGGGAGAAGACTCGTGCCTAAGTGCAGCAAAACAAATATGAAATGGATGCAATCATAACATCAGGAAGTAAGTATGATGTTTACAAGTTAAACAAATAGAAGGCATAGGCAACACAACAACGATTTAGGTAGAGAATTAGGACAGAACAGTGACGACAAGTCACATAAGAACCACAAATACGACAGTAATAATTCAAGGTAAGACATGAAGATATATACAGGAAAAGATTATTATAACATGATTCATATCTCTCGTCCTCACTTGCACGGAAACACCCTTCATGCCATGACCTCATAATGATACAAAAGTATAAAAGTATAAATACAATGGCACGGCATCACCCTTCGTGCTTTTACTCAAAAATGACATGACACGGCATCACCCTTCATGCTTTTACTCTCAATAACATGGCACGGAATCACCCTTCGTGCTTTTACTCTCAGTAATATGGCACGACATCATCCTTCATGCTTTTGATTTCAATAATATGGCACGACATCACTCTTCGTATTTTACACTCTTCCTCACATGATAATAAATATAAAATGGAACGACATCACCCGTCATGCTTTACACTCTTCCTCACCAAGCATATGAATATCAATAAAATGGAAAGAAAGGAAGTATATATAACATCGAGGAGAGTGATCAACAAATATTCCAAACAAGTTCTCAATTACTGCTTTACAAGCCAACAATGATTCAATGAAACCCTCAAGGGCCATATAATTCAACTACTTTCACAAATATCACAATTTATCAACAACACAATTATGAAATCTAGCATCTAAAAAATATCGGTCATAGCAACGTGTTAACGATTATACATAGAGATGGTCGAATTAGACACATCAATGTATCCTAATAATTTCCATCACATTGATTAAGCTATATTAGGCTAAGTCTCGATTCTAACATTTTACACTACATTATTAATATCTAGAAGTCAAGTGAGGCATGAAGCAAGAAGGTTATGAAATTCTACAAGACACAATTAAATCATAATCTACCCCTATGCATGATTAACCCTCGCACATAGATATATGTGTTTAACTAAAGAATTAGAACCTTTGACTAAATCTTATTTTTAAGATGAATACGGATTACTGATAATCAAGGTAATAGATAAAAATGAATAATAAACAGTATTGCAGAAATATAAAAAGTCGAAGTTAATTGTATTCGAGAATCAGATGCCTTTACAAGCTGTATTCCCCTCCCTTATATAGGAGATTCTTATAACGTACAATTCTTGCTATGGTTACTCATTAATGACTAATTATGACATTAATGAGGCGTTACAAAGGATAACAGTAATTGAGGTTCGGTTACATAACGTTCGAGTAATCAATTGTGGGTCCTTGAATCTGCCTGTAGCTTTGTGACCGTGGCTCTCTCTCCTTTTTATCAAGTTGTGTTTCCCGTGACTGATAAGTTCGTGGGTTTACTGAACCATGCTTATTTGTACCGTACCTCTTCCATGAATCTCATTCAGCTGTCGCGTTTTCCTGTGCCCACGTGACTGGCTGAGTTGTCAAAAGTTGGCTTACGTGTAAAACTCTTTTTTACCAATACAGATAGTCCCCCCACTTACCATATATTTTAACGATTAATATTTGGTACGTGGATATTCATTTATGGCGGGAATATTTTGTCGTCGCTTTTCCTTAAATCATTATATCCTTCTCTGCACCATAGGCATCGTTTCACTTCCATTTAATACTCATACCACGTGTCCATTTCGGATTGGTTTTACATTTACTCGGCACCTTTTAGGGCTTTTTGCGGCAGTGCCAGTCCTGAAGTGACATCTTCAATTATGACTTTTCATCATTATTTTCCTTTTTCTTCATGTTTGACGGTTGTCTTCAAGTATAAATACATGTTTTCTTTTCTTTGCTTCAACGAAACACTTTTCTAACTTTGTCTTTTGTAAAAAACATTCTTATTGGCCTTTGTCAACATGTATTCATCAAACCAACCTCAAAGAGTAATAGATATTGAAAGTTGAACTCCATCTTCTGCTCCGACTAGGATTCAGAGGGATGGTAGACTTAGAAGTCTAGGATCCACTCCTCCTTCCACTAGATCTCCAGTTTCTCCGAGGTTTAGGGTTTCTCGGTCTTTGTCTAGATGTAGAGGCGAACGCCTTCGTGAATCTGGAGTCGATGAAATTGGCCCTGCTGAGTTTGTTTTTGCTAAGGATAGTCAAGTTCTAGTACATCAATCTTCTTCCCTTGATAGTGTCGAAAGATATCCAACCCTTATAACTGAGGGTCAGATTTTCCTTGTTTGTAGGGAGTGCTTTTAGAGGTCTGACATTCCTGTCTATATTTCGAATAGTAATCAAAGAATAACGTCTTACAAGATGGGATATTCTTTTGTTTATATGTATCCTTTCACATTAGGGTTTAGACCCGCCATTGACCTAGTTATAATTGAATTTTGTCGTTTTTTCAATATCTGCTCAGGACAAGTTGACCCGCTTGTGTGGCGAGTTGTCACATGTATTAGGAGTTTGGATTCTCTAGCCTCGGTTCCTTTTACCTTCAACCATCTTATTCACCTCTACTCTCTTACCTTATTTCGTGAAGGGGTTTTTACTCGGACTGCTAGAAGAAAAAGAGTACTGGTAACCTCTGGAGATGATAAGGATATGGGTTGGTACCTCCGGTATGTTACTGTACCCACTGTTGGTTTAGTGGATGAAGAAAATATTCCCTTCCCCGAGAAGTGGCATCACGCACGTGAATATGCTTTAGCTTACATTTACTTTTTATTGTTTTGAGTTGAGATGTTTTATTAACACCGTGTCTATTTTTTCTTCTCTCAGCAATCATGAATACTGTTAAGAATTTCTCTGGTATTCATGATTGGGTAGAAAAATTATTGTATGTTTCTCCTTTAGAATAAAGATCTTGGAAGTACCTCACTGTGAGGTATGGTTGGCAAGTAAAGACTCGCGGTAAGTGAAGCTCTTGTTCTTGCTTTTTTCCTTACTCGAGTCTTTTTTTTGTCGTTTAACTTTTTTCCTTTTTTAATAGGGTTCTCTGCTCCTGGGGTGTCTTCTTCATCTATCCCGAAGATGTCCTTGGCTCAGGCCCAGGAAATTATTTTTGGTTCATCTTCCTCGAAGAGGAAGATTAGTAGGTCTCTTTCCCTAGAAGAGGAAAAAGAGGGTGTTTTAGTGCACATGCCACGGAGAAGGCGAATGGTTTTAGATGATGAACTTACAACCTCAAGCTTGCCTTCCGTGTTTGTGATTGAGCCCCCTGTCCTTGATGATGTTTCACATTCCCCTATTCATGAGGGTGTTGATCTTGCTCCTGACGACGTCCCTTTGGCTGCTGTCTTTCCTGCTTCTTTGAGAGAAGCTGTTTCGTCTGTTCCTTTGGCTATTTCAACTTCTGTTGTTGCTTTGCCTATAACTTCTTCAACTTTTCAACTCTCTATGCCTGCTACTTTGCACGTGGATTCTCTAGCTCCTCAACCTTCCGTGCATGTTGTTGTTCCATCTCTGCCTACTTCCATGCCTTCCGTTAGGGAAATAGGGTCTTCCAGCAGAGAGATGCGACAAGTGGTAATAGAGGTTCCAACTGAGGGGAACCTTTTCAAGAAAATGGGTGATCCCGAAGTGTGGCTCAAGCCTTTGATAGGTCCCTCTGAGAAAGCAAAGCTAGCCAGCCACAGTGCTCTTACATGGGCCAATGAGGTCATGCATACTTGTTTGAAGGTATGATGCAAGTTATCCTCTTTCACTCTCGTATATGAGATTTACCATATCTGACTGCTTTATTTATTGTATATTAACCTTATAGGCATGGAGCTTATGAAAAGGATTTCAAACACGGACCAAGAGACAAAAGAGTTGCAGGCCAATGTTGATAATTGGAGAGCACAGTATGATAGCCTAAGGATTGACATGGATGCTTTAGAAGAGGAAAAGAGAACCTTGAAGCGGCAGATGAGACTCATGGCAGCAGAACTGGCAGTGGATAGGGCTTCTTGCAGTCAAGCTGATAAAGATAAGAGTGTTATGGAGTCTCCGTTCGCAGAGCAGCTGTCCCGTGCCTCAGAGGAGATTAGAGACTTGAAGAACTTGTTGGGGCAGAAGGAGGAATACTCAGGCGAGCTCGTGCAATCACTCACTCGTACTCAAGAAGACCTTTGTAGGGCTTTAGAAAAAGATAATACTTTAGAGGAGTCAATTGTTCCATTAATGGCTGCCCATGAAGCTGTCGAGGCAGAGAAGGACGGATTGAGAGCTGAGCATCAAATGTGGGAAAAAGATTATGAAGATTTGGAAGAGGTGGATGTCATTGATGTGAGCTGGGAGTATATTAATTATCGCCTTGACACATGGATGGAAATGAGTCAAGAGGGTTTTGACCTTAGTGCTGAAATAGCCAAAACTAAGGAAGCCATGGAGAAGGCTCAACAAGGTCATAAACTTTCTTCACCTGATGGTGCGATTCCAGTCGCTCGTGCCTCTTCATCCCCAGTTACTCCCACTCCTTCTTCCACTGAATGCACCTCCTCTCTTGAAAAGATTTAGTTGGTTTATGCCCCCCCCTTTTTGTATCAATTGGTGGTTACCCCCAGTCCCATCGGGGGTAAATTTGGATTTCTTTAAAGTCCCCAAATGACAACTTAGGGGCGCCACAATGTATATATAAAAAATTTATACGGCTAAGTATAAGTTAATACTTAGTTTTAGCCCTTTTAATATATAAATGTTTGTTTGCCTTTTATTGAGTTTTTGTTTCACTCTTTAAGTCTTTTGCATGCTTCATTTTTCGAGGTTTTATTTTTACCTTCGAGTTTTGCATCGGAAATGCTTTAGACTACTCGTACCTTTTTTGTAATAGGCACGGTGTCATATTAAATGTGTGCCTTTTGTAATAGGAATAGTTTATGGAAGAGGGCCCTTTATAATTGGCATGAAGAAAACGTCTAAACTTCATGATAATGCAATAGAGTGATAGAAATTTTACACATGTTTAAGAATGTTTCCAAGGAAAGTTTTCTTGTTTGAACTTCCATGAAATTTTACATGTGTTTGATTATCGTCTAAAACTCATGCTTGCAACTGTTTTTGTTTAACGGATTTGATATACTCTTGTATTTCATAACTCTTTTTCATAGGTAACAGTTTTTTGATATTAATACAAGGAAACAACTGTTTTTTATTAGTAACAGTTTTTGTAAAGATTGGGGTTTTTACCCGCAACAGTTTTGGAAACAGTTTTCTAATAAGTGCGAGGGAAATGTTTTCTTATTCGTAATTTTTTTTATTTGATAACAGTTTCTTGAAAAATACAAGGATTTAGATCTTTTCATCCATAACTGTTTTATTTGAGAACAATTTTTTTTTAATGAGTACATTGATGATGATCTTTTACCCCTAACTATTTTTGTTACAACAACTTTGAATAAGTATAAAGATGTACATTTCTTTCTTGTGACTAATAATTTACCTTTCAACCTGAATATGTTCGAAGGTTTTTGCTTTTTGCATTAGGCTTTGTATTTGGATGGCTCTTTTGATTTCTTTCGATTATGCTCGTGTCACTTATCTCCTTGGGTAGATGGGTCTTCAGGCTTGAGCTTTTGACTTTATGATAGTCTTCTTTGCTTCGTCTTAGCCTTCCATACTATATAGTCCCCCAAGTTTTTGAGGTTTGAAGAATGAAATCTTGAGCACTTGATTATTCCTTCCTTGTGGTCCTTTTCCTATAAAGGAAAAACATTCCGGACTCGAAGGTATATAGTTTTTTAGATGATGACTGCTTAACCCTTTTTAAAACATCCATCAGAAAGTGTAACCCTAGACCAGGAATTGTGTTATTTCCTCGCGTCTTTGTAGGTCTAATATCATCATTTGGTGATGGGTTAGCTTTGTGTCTATCATCTAAAAAAGTTAGTAAAATTTTTAAATGTTCAAAATAAAATCGAACGTGCGATACCTGACCGGTGGGGGGGGGGTATTCTTTTTTTAAGAAGTAATACTTCTTTAGATGGATGGAGTTCCAACTTGTTGGTAGAACTTTGCCGTCCATAGCTTCCAACTCATAGGCGCCTTTCCCAGCTATGCTTCGGATTTTGTAAGGTCCTTCCCAGTTTGGATTTAGCTTTCCTGCACCTGCTTCTTTCGTTTATTGAAAAAAAATTTTGAGGACGAAGTCCCCAATCTTAAAGTAACTGAGATGAGTTTTATGGTTGTAATAACGCTCTATGATTTGTTTTTGAGCTGCCATCCGTATCAATGCTGCTTCTCTCCGTGGTTCGAGCAGGTCCAGGTAGGTCCTTAATTCGTCGTCATTTTCACCTTCCATGGCTGTTGAGAACCTTATGCTTTGTTCACCAATCTCCACGGGTATTAAGGCTTCCGAGCCATAAACAAGTGCGAACGGAGTTTCTCTCGTGGCTATCTTTGAAGTTGTTTTGTATGCCCATAGTACCGCTGGTAACTCATCAGGCCAATTTCCTTTGGATTTATCTAGCCGCTTCTTTAGATTGTTGATGATGACCTTATTCGTTGACTCATATTGATCATTAGCCACGGGGTGGTACAACGTTGAAGTGATCCTCTTGATTTGCCAACTTTTGAAGAATTCTGTGATTTGCGAGCCTATGAA
>ML327301.1:0-22260 GCA_005239505.1 Nicotiana paniculata
CATGGGGAAAAAAAGAAAAATAATGATGAAAAGTCATAATTGAAGATGTCACTTCGGGACTGGAACAGTCACAAAAAGCCCTAAAAGGTGCCGAGTAAATGCAGAACCAATCCGAAAAGGACACGTGGTATGAGCATTAAATAGAAGTGACAAACGACGCCTATGATGCAGAGAAGGATACAATGATTCGAGGAAAAGCGGCGGCAAAATATTCCCGCCATAAATGAATATCCACTTACCAAATATTAATCGTTAAATATATGGTAAGTGGGGGACTATCTGTATTGGTAAAAAAGAGTTTTACACGCAAGCCATCTTTTGACAACTCAGCCAGTCACGTGGACACAGGAAAACAGGACAGCTGGATGTGATTCTTTGAAGAGGTATGAAACAAAGAGGCACGATTCAGTAAACCCTCGAGCTTATAATCCACGTGAAACTCAACCTGATCAAAACAGGGAAGAGGCACGGTCAGAATGAATCTAGACAAAGCTACGAGCAGATTCAAAGACCCACAATTGATTACTCGAACCTTATGTAACCGTACCCCAATTACCATTATCCTTTGTAGCGCCTCATTAATGTCATAATTAGTCATGAATGAGCAACCATAGCAAGAGCCGTACGTTATAGGAATCTCCTATATAAGGGAGGGGAATACAACTTGTAAAGGCATCTGATTCTCGAATATAAGTGACTTCGCTTTTCTATATTTCTGCAATATTTTCTGTCATTCATTTTTTTTCCATTTCCTTGATTATCAGTAACCCGTATTCATCTTAAAAATAAGCTTTAGTCAAAAGGGTCTATTATTCACTTTTATCCATTACCTTAATTATCAGTAACCCGTATTCATCTTAAAAATAAGCTTTAGTCAAAAGGGTCTAATTCTTTGGTTAAACACTATGACCTTCACTTAGGTGTTTACCTAACGGGTTCTAAACTTTAAAGTTTATTTTATTGGTGGGGTGTAATATAGCTATCAATGCTCGAGTAACTATTCAATACCTCTCGGTAAGAGAATGGTATTACCCAATTTGGATTTCTCAAGTCCAAATGGGTATTGAACAGAACGGTTGATACAAAACTCAAGTCGAATTTTACTATCTCTAGGTTCATCCTTTACTTGGGGCTATCAATCTTTTGAATTACTCAATTTCTTGTTAGCCAAGTTTTCCTAGGCCATGTCTCTCTTTCTCAAATAGAAACCAAGTCAAATAGGCATGAATTAATGTTTGCAACCATTAATTCTACAATTAAAAGCAAGAACAACGCTAAATAATAAACACTCAACCATAAATAAGCAATAAATCAAACACCCATTAGGTTTATACTCTAGGGTTGGATCACAATCCTAGTGAAAATCTAGCTACTCATGCTTAAACAGAAGAAATAGAAGAAGAAATGATAATTAGACCCATATTGATAATTAAAATAGTGAAATCTATGTTCAAAAAGCTCAAAATGACAAAAACTACTAAAGGGAATAAAGAAAAACGGCTACTGTAGCTGCTGATGCCAAAACTTGAGCTAAAAAAGTGAAACTCTTCTATTTATGCAGAGCTGGAATTTTCGGACAAAAATACCCTTTCAGAGGTTCTGCGACCGTATATTTTCATGTGCGGTCCGCACTTTGACAGGATTGGAATCTTGCGCCTGCACAATTCTGAACCGCGGCCACATCTCTCTCTTTCCGCGGTCCGCACATTTCTTAGTGCGGCCGCGCATGACTCTTTTGCCCGCAGAAGTGTAAGTTCGGCCGCGTAGATGATCTTCTGTGACCGCGTCCGCACTTCCGTTGAACTTGATATGTAGGTTCTCTTAACTTCTGCTCTTGCCTAGCTTCTGCGGCCGCACATTTCATGTGCGGACTGCACTTCTCACAAATCTCTAATAAGTTCTTTTTTTCCTTGAGTTCAGATAACTATTTCTTGAGTTGGATTTCATCTTGGAGGCTCATTTTTTAATATTTCTACAATTAAGCATATTTCATCAATTTTCGAGAACATAATTAAATGCTTTTGGACTAAAACAAAAGCTAAAAGGCGCTAATAAGTAATCAAAACCCTCACTTATCACTCAACAATCTTCATATCCGTTCCTCCCCTTCAGATTGAGGGAGGGTGATAGATATAATTTTTATATTATTTGTATTTATCCGTTTATGTATTTATCTTGGAGACTCTTGTATAACTTGTACTCTTGTATATATAAATACATGATTATGTGGCCGTAGCAGTTAAGCTGGCCATCATATGCTTCATCTCTTCTCACGCTCACCCTAAATAGTTGATTTTATTGGATTTTAAGTGACACATCAGGTAGAATAGACAAATTTTAGCCTCTTAGCTTGAATCAGTGTAAACTTTTTTTATACATCAATGTATAAAATACTCATTAATTAACTGTCTTGATACAAAGACCAAAGTTATTTCTTAAATAGTACGCCTCATGGTTCAGTGGATCAGACCTACTTTAGGGTGTATATTTAACCCGTCTTACATAATAATATCATATTTTTTTACATAAACCATAAACTTCATGATTACACAAAAATGTTACTGCAAGAAAGTACTCAATAGACTTTTCTCCTTGAAACGTGAAATATTACTTTCCTAAAAGAGGAAAAAATAATGTAAGGAAAATCACAAAGAGTAGTGAATGTGATGGTACGCTGTACCAAATCGCACTACTGATTCAACGTATCGGATTTACTACCTCAAAATAGTATTCGTCTCTTAGAAAATTTATAACTTACTTTTCTTTAAAAAAAAGTTGAGATTTTTTCGCATAAAAATTTTAGTCTTCCAAGATTCGTATCTATATATGGTTTTCTTTGTTTTTTGTTTTTAATCAGTCAATGGTCAAAAACTTGAGAGAGAGTTTAAGCTAGGTGCGATGATTGCAAAATCCTGATCTAAAATATATCAAATTAAGAACAGATGCACTGAACTTGTAACAGTGATTGGTGATTCTATCACATGGTATTGTAATATAGCTTGATCGTGATTCATTTTTTAAGGAAAAATTCAGCCCCTTAAAACTATTCACTTGAGTCAAGCTATCCATTTATTGTGAGTGCTATCTTTTATCCATTCAAAAGTAGAAGCTATAGGTTAATAAAAGATTGGCACTGAAATCATTGCAATTAAAAGAGGTATCATGTGCTAACTTGTGGACTTTTTCAGTCTAATCTTGGTTCTTGTAAATATATGCAGATCCACGCCCCACATATATATAAATTATCCAAGTCTCTACCCACTTCCTCATTTATTTTAGTCCTCGTTCTTAGTTGTTTGTCTTGGTTTTCTTATTTTTAATGAAGGAAATAACAACATATTTATTATAATTGGATTTTCTTTTTTTTAAAAGTAAATTATATATCTTTTATATTTGGCTAGCCCCTTTACTTGTAAGAAAATATTTGGACTTCTATAAATTGAGGATTCTTCCTTCTCATTCAGCAGCATTCATAATATAGTCATATGAGGTTTGAAAGTCTTGTTTAGGAGGAACTTTTCGGTACAAGTGTTAATCTGCCACTTGTGTTTGCCTCTTTGTGATATTGTTCTCTCGATGATTTGTACTCTATTATATAGTGGATTGTTTATTTTTGCCGTGGGCATAGGTCATTTGACAGTACCATGTTATATATTTGTGTCTCTTTTGATATATTTCTCTTCTGTTGCTTGATTTATCGTCGTCGAAAGATTATTTTACTAGCTTCCGCATGACACCTGTTTATTTCAATCCTAATGTTTGTCAAGGCGAATTCATCGTTTGAGTAAACAAGTTTAGAATAAATGTGTCTCTATATATATATATATGAATAAGTGGTTTGAAGTGAAAGTAATTGGTTTAGTTAAACCGTTGATCTTCCTCTAAGTCCGGCTTTGCAGCTACCCTTCTTCCTCTGGCCTTCACATATATTATGATCAATAGTGTTCTTAATCACAACTTCAAGCAACTTCTAGTATAAATGAGCTGTCTTAGGCAGTGACTAATAACAACAGTTTTATTGAAACTATATATAGGATATACATTATGAAGATTTACATAATAGTATCATTTTCATAATAGTATTACTGAAACCATAGTCTTCTGGCTAATTCTAACGTTCTGTTACGCCATCAATTTGTTGAAATGAACCAACTAATTCTTTCTGTAGATGATGGTGTATCAATTGATGTACAAGCACCCATCTTTGTTAGGGGTTTGCTATGATTTTCTTACTATAATTGAGTTTTATTTTTCTCTAAAAAGAAAATCAAAGTATTGCCATAATTTCTTTTACTTTTTCTACAAGGAAAATATAAATCTTTTTCATATTTAATAGATTCCTTCCTTGAAGGAAAAGTTCTGGCCTGAATAAATTGGGAATCCCTCCTTCATAAATAACAAAATATAACGTAGTCATTAAGATAGTCTTGTTCAGAGGAAGAATTTATTCTCTCATCAGTTTTTTCTTTCTATATTAGTAAATTGATGTAGGTCACTTGATCAAAATCATATTAAAATATTATTCCTCTTTTATTATATTTTGTATCGTTTGATATATGGTCACCAATATTTATATTGTTAGTTTCCGCGTGATACCTTGTTATGTTCAATCCAAATACTATTTTATGTTTTGGGTAAAGAGCCCTTGTACTTTTGTCACCTCTGACGACATCACCTTTAACTTCCTCTTGTAGATAACTCTGCATGTAAAACGATTCATGACATGTAAATGTTTACCGAATGGTAAGACAGGGACTAAAATTAACATTGAATAGAAAATAAGGACCAAAGATGCAATTTTATCAATAATTAGGCCATAGTAAGGTATCGTGAGGTTGGACCATGTTCCCATTAAGATATCATTAATTCCTGCATAGGAGTATGGAGCATACTGTAAACAAGAAAAGTCCAAATAATATTTCGATCGTACTAGCATATCCTTATAGGTCCCCCCTCATAAATTCTTGGCGATAATATTACTCAAATTAAAAGGTAGTACGAGCTTAGTCTCCTCCTCTCTAACAAGAGTTTTTGAAAAAAAACAGATGAAAATTATGGAGAGATGTAGTGATGAACATGAGTTTCCTGGTTTCCAAACTTGTATACAAAAAGATGAATTTGCAGTAGTGAAACGGACACTGAGCAGGTTGCAAATGCGCGCTCCTCGTCCTCTTCAGCTCAAGACTAGCAGCAGTAGTTCTCTTGATTATAAGGATGCGTTGTTAAGGCCAATGGATTCATCTGCATCTTCTTCTTCTGTTTCATATCCATCTTGTTGTCACAGTAAAGATCCCATTCCTCTACTTACTCCCCTTGTGTTGCCTTCTTTACTTGAATCTGCATGTATGCAGGGAGAAAATATAGCAAAATCCCATTGATTTGAGCTTTGAAGTCATGTATATTAAGATAGATTTTTCTCGTTCTTGATATATGAACAATTTTCTAATTAATCTGCTTACAGTCATTTACTTACAATAAGCAATGATGAGGGAAGTCCCTCTTATAATTCTAACTTGAAAAAAAGGGGCAATATATCTCTTTCTTTGGATCTTATACCAAAGGTCCAAAGCCTGGCGGTACAGGTGAAAACACTCTAATATTTCATAAGTTTCAAAATGAAGGGTTGAATGGCTCGAACGGCCGCAATTTTCTAGCCCTTTTGGATATATATACTTCATCCCGTTTGTAGGTAAACAAACGTTTCTCATGTCCATTATTCGTAGAATTTGGTTTGAGCTCTCCACCGATTGAAGTCCAATTGATCCAGAAAACAATTGTTTCTATCCAGCATCCAGTCGCATTTTCTGCCACAGTGCATCGTGGTTCATTAATGATCTAAGAAAAATTATTCCGATCCATACAAGATGCTTGTTGACTAAAGATACAGGTTTCAACTTTCAAGTTAGTGTTTAACCAAAATATAGAATTTTCAGTCAAAACCTATATTTAGAAGAAAAGGAGTCTCATAATCAAATTTTAGTTCACTTCCTTAACAACCTATTTGGGAAAGAAATAGCGTAAATTAACAAAAATGAATTAAGGAATGAAAGGACGGTCAAATCCCTAAAGCAAGAAATTATAGAGTATATTTTAGTAGTGCGTGGAACTTGTCCTTACAAGTAAAATTCTTTATCCTTATATAGGGGTGTATAATCATAATATTTTTCCCTATTTAAAAAGAATTCATTATGAGCATTAATTGTATTGATTGCCCGTTATCATTGATAACCATAACTGACATATTTGTAGCTATAAATGCCTTATAACAACTTCGATTCCCCTTCCTTATTTACTTCTGGTTCATGTATCTTCCCTTCTTTTTGACCTTTATTCATTCCGTTCACGCCTCTTCTTTGGCAGATGTTCAGGACCGATTCTCTGTTCTGTACTATCTCGTGGGTATTTCCCCCATATCTTCCTTGTATTCTTAATTTTGCTAATCAAGTGTGCCACTTGTCACTGCGCTATTATACCACATGTCATGCTTCGTCAACTCACTAATATTCCACGCGTGACATCTTTTTTCCACCCATACAAATAGTCCCCTCACTTTTTGAATATTCTTCAATTGAATAATCGGGAAGTGGTAAGTTTTTATGGCGGGAATTCTTTGCCGTCTTTTTTCGAGTGTCATCTTGTCCCCTTCAGAACCGATGTAACATATGTCACATCTATTTAATGCCCATGCCACGTGGCTTCTAAAGATTGGCTCTGCAATTTTTCAGTGCTTTTTAGGGATTTTCTGCGGCTGCGTCAGTAACGAAGTGACAGTTTTATTATGATGCTTCATAATGACCTACTTTTACTGATGACCGTGTCTTCTTATATATACTTCTTTCTTTTTTGATCTCATGAAGTCTTCCTTCTTTAGTGTCCACCATATTACTCTTTCTTTATATTCTTGCATCCACTTTTTCATTATCCCTTTGGACAATCATGTCTTCTTCTACACCAGACCCTCGTAAGGTTGTGATTGTTGACGAACTTACTCTTTCTACTGTCTCTACTAGAAGTAGGAGAGGTGGTAGACTTCGTAGTCTTGGCTCACTAGCTAAATCGTGGTTTTCAGTGCTGCTAATCCTTCCTCTTCTAAACCTAGGGCTCCTTTAACCCCTAGATCTTCTTCTAGGAATAGAGATTTAAATGAACCAGTGCGCGAACCCACAATTGCAGAGATTATTCCTCGGGATTTTTCTTTTGTAACTGATCGTGAAACCATAAGGAATCAAGTCTCTTCTATGCCCTCCCTTAATCCTGCTGACCTTTTATCCAAGTTTAATCACTACTGGCCTTCTCTCCCTGGTTCGAAGAAAATGATACTGGAAACCAGATTTTCCAGCTTTAGTCCCTTGTGCCAACAAGGAGAATTACTTCATACCAAGCCGGTTGTTTCTTTGCTTACACTACCTTTTTACATTAGTGTTCAAACCACCTATCGACCCAGTGATCATTTAATTCTGTGGTTATTTCAACGTGTGTCTTGGCCAAATTGGTCCCATAGTATGGAGGGTTGTTGCACGCCTTTGTTATTTATCAGATTTGGTTTCCATGCCTTTCACTTTTCAGCATTTGCTCTATCTCTAATCCCTTAAACTATTTTGTTAAGGAGTTTTTTCTCTCGTGGCTAGAAGTAAGAGAGTACTGGTTAGCCCTGAAGACGACCAGGACCGTGGTTGGTACGCTCATTTTGTTGCCGATCCCACTAGTGCACTAGTGGGTGAAGAAAACATGCTTTTCCCGGAGAAATGGAACTTTGCACGTAAGCTTTCTTCTTTTCTCTTTTGTTTTTTATGTCTACAATAAAAAACTTCATGTGATCACATACCTACTTTTTCAGTAACTATGGAAGTTTTTGATAAATTTCCAACTTCCGTGCTTGGGTAGATAAGATGTTAACTGCTGCGCCCATGGAAAAAAGATCTTGGAAATATCTTTCTCAAAGATTTGGTTGGAAAGTGAAGACGCACAATACTTTTTCCCTTCATTGTTTTTCCTTTTCTCTTCCTTGTTGGTTCAAGGATTTCTTATTCTTCCCCCTTGTTTTTTACTAGGGTTTCCTATGCGTAGCATTAGACCCGCGTCTGTTCCATCAACTAGGCTTTCCGTGACTCTCGCCCGGGAAAGGATTTTAAGTGATTCTTCTTCAAAAAGGAAAACCGACGAAGCTCGTGGCTCTGATGGAGAAGAAGAAACAAAGAAGGGTTCTTTGGTTCGAAGGCCACGTGTCAAGAGACGTGTGGTTTCTGATGATGAAACTATTCCTTCTCATGACCCTTCACCAAGTTCAATCCCTTTTAGACTCATGGATGAGCTAGAGAGTTCCCTTTTAGTGATTTCTAATGAAGATGCTGTTGATCCTCCCCCAGTTTCTGTTGATAGATTGTTTGCTCATGGCTTCGAAGGTGATGAAGCTTTTGGGCCTATTTTTGAAGAATTTCCCCTTGACTCCCATCCAATCTCAGTTTCCATTAACCCTCCCGTGTCCTTACCTGATGCTGCTCCTACTGTTATTCCCACGACTACTTCTCATGCAGAAGCCGAACCTTCTAGAAGCAGGAGGGCATGAAAAGAGTTTTTGTTGAGGTTCGTGAAGGTGGGAACCTATTAAGAAACTCTGGTCAAGTCGATGTGTGGTTGAAACCCCTGCTAGTTCCCGTAGAGAAGTCGAAGTTAGAATGTCATAGCTCACTGACCTTAATGAATGATATCGTTCATTCTTCCTTGAAGGTACATGCTTAATTATATTTCCTTTATCTTCTCTTTCTTATTCATAGCTCTTTCTCCTTTTTTGAAGATCAACTTAATTCACACAGAGCTTATAAAAAGAGTTTTTCAGGCAGACCAGCAAGTTATAGATTTTTGCACTGAAGCTGATAACTGGAAAGAACAATTTGAAGGTCTTCAATTGGAAAAAGAAGTTCTTCCGGAAGAGAAGAACGCTTTGGAACATCAGATGAGAGCGATCGCCGCTGAATTAGCAGTTGAAAAATCTTCTTCTAGACAGGTCGGAAAGGATAAGGATATACTTGAATCCTCCTTTGTTGAGCAAATTTCCAAGGCAATTGAAGAAATAAGGAGTTTGAAGGAACTCCTTAATCAAAGAGAGGTTTATGCGAGAGAGTTGGTTCTAACACTTACTCAAGTTCAGGAAGACCTTTGTGCCTCTACTGATAAGATTCAGTTCTCGAAAAGTTCTCTCGCTCCTTTGAAGATAGCTTATGATGACTATGAAGCATATAAAGAAGAGCTGAGAGCCTAGATTGATTAGTGGGAAAAGGATTAGGAGATTCTAGAGGATAAGCTTTCGTTGGATGTGAGCTGGGCTTTCTTAAACACTCGCCTCGAGACTTTAGTTGAAGCCAACCAGGAGGGTTTTGACCTTAATGCTGAGATTACTAAAGCTAAAGAAGCGATTGAGAAAACTCAGCAACGTCAAAGTTTTTTCTCACTTGAAGATGAGGGTCTCAAAGGTGATGGAAATGGACTTGTTCCTGGTGGGGCTGATGTTCAAGCCTCTTCTTCTCAAGTTAATCCTTCTTCTCCTGTTAATGATGCTCCCGTGGATAATGCTCCTTAGATTTTTCCTGCTTTTTGTTAACTTTTGTTTTGTTGCTTTGCTCTTAACTTAATAACTTTTGGGAAGGTCATTTTTTGGTTACCCCTTTCTTCTTAAGGGTTTTAATGACACACTCATACCTCTATTTTTCCAAGGTTTAATATACATATATATTTTGGCTACTTTCACTGTTTATTCCGCTTTTTGATTCCTTGGAGCTTTGAAGTATGAAATTTCGAACACTGGATTACTCCTTCATTTTGGTCCATTCCTGAAAAAACAAAATACAAACGGGAATCGGAGATATACGTTTAGATGATGAATTCATAACCTCTTTTTCTATCAGAAATGTTTCAACCTAGACCGGGAATAATTTAGTATTCTGCGTGTCTTGAATGCTTGAGAGAATATCACAAAATGTTCAAGTGATGTTTTGTTGCAATACTCCTTGTTAATATACTTGGATGACATCGCTTGGATGATGTACACACTTGGTTGGTGAAAGGTCCTTCCCAATGGGAAGTGACTGCTGCACTGTTTCTGCACTGTAGCGTGCACAGTTGCAGGCAGTCACTTTCCAACTGTAGAGTTGACTTTGTACTTCTGTCAGGGAAACTCCAAGTGATCAGGTCCCTGAGTTGGTTCTTGTACATATAAAGTCATACAACTCATATTAGCTTAAGTCCATTGCTGAAGAATTATACCAAGTATTCATCAGATCATTTATCTGGTTCTTGACAATAAGTTTGTTAGATCATCAAAATGTAAATATGGGAAACCTTAAACCCATCAATTTCCCCCTTTTTGATGATGACAAACTTTAGAAATTGACAACCATTTACAGAGCTTAATAAACTGTATAAAGTACCAGGAACTTCACAAGTTCCCCTGACTCTATGCTTCCCCCTTAATCAGATCCACCTGCTTCAATTATCAATTTATCTTCCCCTTTTTGGCATAATTAAAAAAAATAAGCTAGAAATTAGCATAAAAAAGTCTAACCGAGATAACTCATGAAACATGTGTGCACACAACATGATAGAAAAGAGAAGTTGAAGGAAGGCAAGCATTTTACTAGCAAAAGAGAGTTCTTTATTGATAATTTTAAAAATCACAAGCCTTTGCCATTACAACAAAGGCGAGTTTGGACTATTTGAGATAGGAGCAGTACAAGTGAATTCCAATCACACCACCACAAAAAAAAAAAAAAAAAAAAAAAAANACTGGTCACTGAAGGGTTTTCTTAGGGGGCACTGGAGGAGGAAGGCTTGGAAGAGGCAACAAGGGTTTTGAGAACAAGATCCAATCGAGCATTGGCGGACATTTGCTCTTGAAGCAGTTTCTCCCTTAGGTTCTCCACCTGTTGCCTGAGCTCAGCATTTTCCTTAGACAGACGAGCAACTTCTTCATTAGAAGAGCTAGAAGATCCAGATGCTCCCACAGCCTGACTAAGCTGAGTCTCAAGAATGACATTCCTTGCCTTCAACTTTCGGATTTCTTCTGTGATGCTGTTATGAGTGTTGATGAGCTGAGACATTGTTGAAGTGATCCCCATTCCCCCAACGTTTTCAATATATTCACATTCTTCCAGAGTGGTCTTTGAGAGGGTTTGTTTCCTGGTTCCCATTTTCGAATTTCCCAAGGGTACATTGAAAACCTTGAAGACCCATGTGAGAAGAAACCCATACGGAAGCTCATGGTTCCCATCTTTAAAACCTGCCACTTTCTGCATGTGCTCGATCATAATGGACGGTAATTCTATTGAACGAAACTCATCGAGTGACTCCATTAGGTACAGATCAGACTTAGAAATAATGGACCTCATCTTAGAACGAGGAAGCCGAACCTTGTTAACCAATTTGAAAAGAAGTTGGTACACATGAAGTAAGTCCTTTTTGTGTACCCTTCCCCATGCTGAACAGATTTATCCTTCACAATGGCACACCTGAAATTTGATTCACAAGCACCCCTTACAGATGAAAACTCTTCAGATGAGACCTTGAGAATGTTCCCCAGCATAGAAGCGTCCAACACCATATCCACTCCATTGACTAAGACACAGATGTGGTCACCTTCAATAGTGAAGAGGCTGGCATAAAAGCTTTGAACCTCATCCTCATAAAATTTGGGCACATCTTCCTTGAACAAATGGCCCCACTGTTGAAATTCCACCATCTCTAAAATCTGTCTCATTCCCGCCATTTCTGAAATTTCTGGGTCAAACATACGACCCCACAACACTTTTTGATATCTCAACCTTTCTTGTCCTAGACCACTAACAACTTTCACCTTCTTTGCAGAACCGAGTTCCTCAACAGTTTCAAAATTTCTTTTCCAAAACCTCCCAATGGACTTCGCTTTATCACTTGATTCTACCAGAATGTCATCATCAGACATATATTTCTCCTCCACGCTTTACTTAAACTTGACCCCACCTTTCACAGACTTTTTTCTTGATTTTTCAACAGCTTCCTTTGAAGAACTTTCAATGGATTGTTTATTTTTCTTGGATCGCTTAATTAAGAAACTTGGTTCCTCCTGAGAATCCTCATCTACCGCTACTACTGGAATATTTTTGTCACACACAATTTCCCCGTCTTTCATCAACCTTTTATTTTTCTTCTTCTTGCTACTCCTCTTGCTTTTCTTTAGGCATACTCAAAAGCCTCATTCTTTTGAAACCTCGTAGTAGGTCGCTTAGAAGGGAGGTTAAGAGTGAATGCTGTCTTTCTAATCTTGAAGCGAGCACTAAGAACCATATCGTCCTCATCATTAGGTTCCTCAGCAAGATGGATAGACTCAAACGACTTAGTGTCAAAGTGAGGGGAGGGTGCAGGGTCAAAGCTGACCTAGGAAGATGAATCCTAACCTATTTCCTCAGGGAGGGGATCAGGTTCAGCAGTAGGGTTTTGAGAAGCTTCCTCAGGTGCAGGAGACTCATAGAGCACCATGGTTCCCCCTTCTCCTAAGAGCGGAGTTTCTTCCCCCTGAGACTCATACGGGGGTGAAGGTCCTTCACTCACTAGGCTCTCAGCGGCAATGACCATTATGTTTTCTGCTGCTTCTTTTGCCGATGATTCCATGGGAGCCATAAGAGTCCAAGACTGGAGAGTTTATGTACTGATCAATGTCTTCCTCAGAAACCCCTATTTCTTGATGAGTTACACCCTCTATTTCACCCTTGTTCTGGTCTGTGAGAGCATCATGAAATAGAGAAGAACCCATGTCGACGTTTGAGGCTTCTGAGTCCTCAACGCTTGATAATGGAACAGGGTTAGACGGAGTTGCGAGAGAGATATGAGGTGAAAGTGAATCAGGTTTAGACATATTGGTATCAGGGGTTGTAGAATATAAGGTTTTTGGTGGTTGTTCTAAAGTGGTTGAAGCTTCGAGGATGGTGTCATTTACAGTGGTTAGGGAAGGTTGTTCATCAGCCATGGTGGAAGGATGGGTTGAATATTCTGAGAGAATGGAGAGATAGAGTAAAGAGTGATCGTTCAAGAATTAGGAGGTGAAAGGGTTTTATGGAGAGAAGAGCTAATAATAAGGGAGGAGAGGAACGAGTTCTAAAACGGCGATAGGTTTGTGGGAAGGTGTACCGTTGCAGAAGAAGTGAAAGGATTTGAGATATACAAGGTCTGAAAAAGGTGGATGATGTGGCAGTTAATTTTCTTTTCTTTTGAGATATGCATGAGAAAAACACAAGACTACTAACCTGTGGTACAAGAACCAAGTTCCTGACCAGTTTTTGTCAAAAGATTTTTCGATTCTCTTTTGCAGCTCATGCACTGTTCCTTTATCTTATATAATCATCATGCGTGTCTACTGCAACGATGTAGATGTGAGTTAGGCTTGGTAAGAAATTTTTTTAGCTAAATTTACCTGAATATGACCTTCATAGCCATAGGAAGAGAATCAGGTCCTCAATTAGGTTTGATTAACCTCAGCGCCATCCTATTTCTGTCAAAGTGTTCCATGCTTAAAGATTTGGTGAAGATATATTCAATTTGGTCTTCTGTGCAACAGAAGCAGATAAGCCCCTTTTCTACATTGTCTTTGAGAAAATGATGTCTGACATCAATGTGCTTGGTTCTCTTATATTGGACCGGGTTATTTGCCATGTTGAGTGCGCTGGTGTTGTCACATAGGAGAGGTACACAGTAAATGTATACTCCAAAGTACTCCAGTTGTTGTTTGATCCACAAGAGCTGGGCATAGCAAGAGGCTACATCAACATATTCTACTTCAGTTGTTGAGAGAGCTACATAATTTTGCTTCCTTGTGCCCCATGAAATCAGACAGGATCCTAGGAAGTGAGCCATTCCAGATGTGCTCTTCCTGTCCACCAAATAACTTGCATAGTCAGTATCAACATAACTAATAAGATTAAAATTTTCACCTGAGGGGTAATACAGAACCAGGTTCTATTTTCCCTTAAGATATCTCAAAATCCTTTTGGAAGCCTTCAGGTGAGATTCCTTGGGATTTGATTGAATTCTTGAACATAGCCCCACACTGAATACAATATCTGGTCGGTTGGCAGTGAGATAGATGAGAGATCCAATAATTCCTCGATACATTATTTGGTTCACAGAAGAGCCAGATTTATCCAAGTCCAGTCGATTGGCAGTGAAAATAAGAGTGTCAATCACTTTTGATTCTTCCATATCAAACCTCTTCAAAAGCTCCTTGAATTTGAGTTTGGCAATCCATGAACCATGTCCTTCTGTATCAGTTTATTCAGAAGAGAGAAGCTTGCATGTCCCAACCTTATGTGCCATAACTCTGCATCATCATATCACCACTTTGTAGGACTCAAAATCAGCACTAGTACCACTTCGTGAGTTACCAGATTAGTAACTGTGCATACTTTTGACAAGAACTCCACCTTGTTTCATTTATCACATATTTGAGAGACACTCAAGAGATTGTAATTCATACCATTTACATAGTACATGTTATCAATTGAGTGTGAGAGAGACTTTCCAATTTTTCCAATTCCGAAAATGTACCCCTTTTTCCCATTTCCAAAGGATACATTCCCTCATTGCATGGCTTTTAGTGAAAGAAAGTCCATGGTATTTCCAGTCATGTGCTTATAGCATCTACTGTCCATGATCCATTGTTGACTGCTTCCTCTCACTGTTCCCTGCACAAGGAAATCAAGGGTTAGATTTAGGAACCCAAACAAGTTTGGGTCCCTTGTAATGAGAAAAAGGATGAATAAGAGATTTTCTAGTCCATGCAGGTAACATGCATTTTTTGTGGGTGGCACCTGGTTCTCTTCTAGTAGTCACATTGTCAGCAAAAACTTTGTTTTTCTGAACAGACTAGACTCTGGCTTGGCAATTCTCCTTGAAATGCCCATTGTTCCCATAGTGGGTTCACAACCAGTTATCAGGTACAATGACGTACTTGCAATGAGGGTTATAGGGAACTTTCTCCCTTTGAAACCCTATTCCCTGCTTGTTTCCACAATTATTAAAGTACATGGCAGTAATAGCATCGGAGGACCAGGTCCACTTGAGTGATTTTTCAAGATCACTTTTTACTTTTTCCAAATCTGCTTGAAGCTTTCTCTTTTTCTCAAGCTCAGCACACAAACTAGTTTTCACAATATTCAACTCATTTTCAAGTTTAATATATGCCTTACTAGCGACTTCCTTTCCTTTTTCAGAATTTCCAAGCCTAGATTCAGCTTTAAGTCCCTCAATTTTTTCCTCTAGGTCTGTGATCACCACTAGAAGATCATCTTTTTCTTGCTCAATAATGACAACTTTCTCCACTAAGGTGTTCTTTTCTTTACTAACATTCTCTATGGTTTCTTTCAAGTCAACTACAACTACCATTAGATCATCTCTTTCATGTTCTACACTAAAATTTTTTCTGTTAGAACCTTTTTTCCATTTTTCAGATTTTCTATAGTTTCCTTCAGGTCAACTACACAAATCACTAAGTCATCTCTAGTCTACTCAGTATCTTCTAACTCTATAGTCAAGGCATCCTTATCACTCACAAGACTATGATATGCATCAAACAATACATTAGCTAATATCATGAGTTTCTTAGGATAGTAGGATATCATGTTCCTCTGAACATCCCTAAAATTTACCTCATAATTGTCATCATCTTCATCATCGTTGAGTGATCCATCAGAGCAAATATTGAATCATATTCATTTTCTTCACTTTCAACTGCCATCATGGAACTATCACCTACATCATTTTCTTCTTCTGA
Organism: Nicotiana paniculata; assembly: GCA_005239505.1. NCBI lineage: Eukaryota > Viridiplantae > Streptophyta > Magnoliopsida > Solanales > Solanaceae > Nicotiana > Nicotiana paniculata. The sequence continues at coordinate 15,794 of ML327301.1, forward strand.
TTCACTGGAGGAGTCTCCCCATGCTGTGAGAGCTTGCTTCACAACATTGTCAGCTGCATTTTTCCTTTTAAAGCGTTTGTCAGGAACCATGTTCCTCTTGGCTGGTTTATCAGAGTTGTGCTTCAAATGTTCTTGTTTCAGAAGAGGGCAGTCCTTGATGAAATGCCCGAGCTTTCCACACTTATGACAGAGGTCATAATTCTTTGGTTTGCTAGAACTACCTCTCTTTGGTATACCTCCATTCCTTCGAACCATTTTCTGAAACCTTCTAGTAAGGTATGCCATATCGCTATCCTACTCACTCGAATCATTGTTTTCAGCTTTGAGTACCAGGTTCTTCTCCTTCTTTGTTTCTCTTCTTTCATTATCTCTCTTTCTCTTCATCTAATATGTCTTCAGATTCCCAAACAGCTTATCCATAGTCAGTGTTTGCAGATCCTAGGCTTCAGTAATAACGTTCACCTTACTCTCCCAAGAACTGGGTAAAACACTAAGAACTTTCCTCACAAGCTTGTTCCTATGAATAATTTCACCAAGAGAGTGTAGCTCATTTATGATGGAGGTGACAAGTATGCATGTCTTGAATGGATTCATCATCCTTCATTCTAAAGAGCTCATACTCAGTGGTGAGCATGTCGATCTTGGACTACATTACTTGAGTGGTTCCCTCATGTGCTGTTTGTAGAGCTTCCCATATCTCCTTGGCTGATTGACAGGCTGAGATCCTATTATATTCATCAGGTCCTATGCCGCACATCAAGATCTTTTTGGCGTGAAATTTCTTCTCTATAGTTTTCCTGTCGGCATCACTGTACTCTTTCCTGGTTTTTGGAACCGTTACAACTGGTTCTCCTACCTTCTTTGTTGGGACGTATGTACCATCACAAATAACATCCCATAACTTGGAGTCTTTTTCCATTATGAAGTCATGCATTCGAGTTTTCCACCAGCCATAGTATTGTCCGTTGAATCTTGGGGGTCTGTAAGTTGATTATCCTTCCTCAAATTTTGGTGGAGCATCCATCTTGAGGATCCTCTCTAGGTAAACCTTTTAGAAAAAACCTGCTCTGATACCAATTTATAGAATGTATGAGTCCACTAGGATGATGTACACACTTGGTTGGTGCAAGGCCCTTCCCAATAGGAAGTGACTGCTGCACTGTTTTTGCACTGTAGCGTGCACAGTTGTAGGCAGTCACTTTCCAGCTGTAGAGTTGACTTTGTACTTCTGTCAGGTAAAATCCAAGGGATCAGGTCCCTGAGTTGGTTCTTGTGCATCTAAAGTCATACAACTCATATTAGCTTAAGTCCATTGCTGAAGAATTATACCAAGTATGCATCATGTCCTTTATCTGGTTCTTGACAATAAGTTTGTTAGATCATCAAAACGTAAATCTGGGAAACCTTAAACCCATCAATTTGGTATGGGTTATCTTTTTTCCTATCATCTAAAATTGTTAGTAAATTCATAAGAACAAACTAAAATCGTAGCTGAGTGATACCTGCCCATGGGTACTTTCTTCGCCTGAAAGTAATACTTCTTCAGATGAACAACATTCTAGTTTGATGGTAGTACCTTGCCATCCATGGTTTCCAACTCATATGCTCCTTTTCCCGCATTAGTTCCTTTTGTCTCTTGAAACATCTTTTTGAGGACAAAGTCCCCAATCTTGAAGTATCTCACATTAGCTTTCCTGTTATAATGTCGCCCAATCATCTGTTTCTGAGCTACCATCCTTATCAATGTTGTTTCTCTCCTTTCTTCCAGTAAATCCAAATTCATTTGCAACTCTTCTTCATTTAACTCCTCAGTAGCATGTGTATATCTCGTACTTGGTTCACCTATTTCTACTGGGATTAAGGCTTCAGTGCCATAGACAAGTGAAAATAGAGTCTCACCCGTGCTTGTTTTTCCTGTCGTTCGATAAGCCCTCAATACCCCTGGTAATACTTCTGGACATTGCCTTTTGATTCTTCTAATCTATTCTTTAAGTTATTAATAATAACTTTGTTTGTTGAATCAACTTGCCCATTGGATACAGGATGGTAAGGTGCGGATGTAATCCGTTTAATCTGCCAACTCTGAAAGAATTCTGTGATTTTCATGCCTATGAACTGTGGGCCATTGTCACACACGATTTCTTTTGGACCTCCAAACCGACAGATAATATTTAGCCAAATAAAGTCCCTGACTTCCTTTTCCCCCACCTCTTTAAAAGCTCTTGCTTTTACCCATTTTGAAAAATAATATGTTAAAACTAATAGAAATCGTACCTTTCCTTTAGATTGAGGTAACGGACCTACGATATCCATGCCCCATTTCATGAAAGGTCATGACGAAATAACTAAATGTAACAGTTCTCCTGGGTGATGCATGTTATTGGCATATTTTTGGCACTTATCTCACTTGGCTACAAAGTTTTCCGCCCCTTCTTCCATTTTTTGCCAATAATATCCTGCTCTTATTAGTGCTTTTATCAACGATCTTCCTCCATCGTGATTTCTGCAGTGCCTCTCATGTACTTCTTTCATCACATATTTCATTTGTGAAAGTCCAAGACACTGTGCAAAATGCCCACCGAATATGGTATAAGTTTCCACGTATTAAGCAATACCGAACGACTTTTTGGCGTAGTAACTGAGAATTTTTCTTGTCTTCGGGTAAAATTCCGTACTTCGGGTAACCACCAGTTACGAATCACTTTTAACTACAATCTGTTCTATACCAAGTTCGCGTGCTAGTTCCAAACCTGCAATCACAGCTTCGTACTCCGCTTCATTGTTAGTGACGAGATAATATTTTATTACTTGTCTTATAATTTCTGTTGAAGGCTAAATTAGTACAATACCTAACCTGCTCCTTTAACATTCGAGGAACCATCGGTATATAAAATCCAAGTCCCCAAATTAGATCCGGTAGATACCTGTAGTTCCTTTTCTACTACAAGAACTAAATTCGTGCTTAAATCTGCTACAAAGTCTGCTCAAACCTGCGATTTTATTGTAGTTCTTGGTTGATATATGATATCATACTCATTGAGTTCTATTTCTCACTTAGCTAACCACCGGATAGTTCTTGTTTATGCAATATATTCCTTCGAGGAAAAGCAATTATTACAAAGATAGGATGACATTGAAAATAAGGTCTCAGTTTTCTAGATGCCATAACTAATGCTAAAGCAAATTAAATTCTAAGTGAGGATATCAAGTCTCAGCATCTAACAAGGATTTACAAAGATAGTAAATTGGAGATTGGTTATCTTTATCTTCTCGTACTAACATCGCGCTTACCGCCAGTTCTGAGACGACAAGATAAATAAGCAGCCTTTCTCCGTCTTTTGGTTTGGCTAGCAGGCCCTTGAGGGCTTGTTGTCATTCGTCAGTCCACTCAATTTTGTTTTTATTTCTCAATACTGAAAAGAATTTAAAACTCTTTTTTGATGATTTTGAAATAAATCTCCCCAAGGCTGCTATTCTTCCTTTTAATCTCCGCACTACTTTTTTGCTTGTGAGTACATCCGTTATTTCCTCAATTCCTTTAATTTGCACAGGATTCACTTCAATACCCCTGTTCAAAACAAGAAAACCTAAAAACTTACCTAAAGCCACGCCAAAAGTACACTTTTTTGGATTTAGCTTCATATTATATTTGCGGAGAATTTCGAAAGTGCATGACAGGTGTTGAAAATGATCCTCCACCTGCGTTGCCTTGACTAACATATCATCAATATAGACTTCCATAGTCTTTACCAGATGTTCTTGGAACATCTTAGTCACCAATCCTTGGTACGTAGCTCCGGAGGTTTTTAGACCAAATGGTATGACTTTGTAGCAGTAAGTCCCCATGTCTGTGATAAATGAAGTTGTTTCTTCATCTAGAGGATACATTTTTGTTGATTATAACCTGATGTGATGACCCAAAAGGTCATTCCGTATATTTCTATCTAATTCTGTGTTCCGAGGTCGTGAAAACCTCCTTCTATCTCACCTCGATTTGCATGCGCAGCCCGGGCGTGTAGCCGGGAAGCCTTTATGTGAAAAAAATGATAAAAATGATAATTTTGTATTAGAAATTTGAAGAAAGTTGACTTCAATCAATGTTTTTGGTAAACGGACCCGGACCCGTGATTTGACGGTCCCGGAGGGTCCGTAGGAAAATATGGGACTTGGGCGTATGCCCGGAATCGAATTCCGAGGTCCCAAGTCCGAGAAATGAATTTCTAAAGAAAAATTGTTTTCTGAAAAATATAAAGGTTTTTGAAAATGAAATTTGAGGTGAAACCTGTGATATCGGGCCCGTATCATGGTTCCGGAGCCCGGTACAGGTTTGATATGATTTATATATGTTATCTGTGAAATTTGGTAAGAAACGGACTTAGTTTAACGTGATTCAGACCTTAAATGCAAAACATAATGTTTATAGAAGTTTTGAGGAATTTCATGGATTTTTAGTTTAATTCATCGTTTTAGTGTTGTTTTATGTGGTTTGAAACCTTGAGCGAGTCCGTGTTAGGTTATATGACTGGTGTGTGTGGTTAGACGGGGTCTCGAGGGCCTCGGGTATGTTTCGGATGCTCATCGGGTGATATTAGAACTTGGAAGACAGCTGAACCATTGCTGGTTCTGGTGTCTCACACCTGCGATGGACCTTCCGCAGGTGCGGCGAGGAGCTCGCAGGTGCGGACTTGGCCCAATCACCCAGACCTCGCAGGTGCGGTTTGTTTTCCGCAGATGCGGCCAATTGACCGCAGGTGCGACCCCAGGCCTTTTAGTGGGTTTTCGCATCTGCAATGGTATTTTTGCAGGTGCGGGACTGCAGGTGCGGTCCCAGGGACGCATGTGCGGAAATTGCTGGGCAATTATATCAGATTCGAAGGCTTAAGCCTATTTTCACCATGTCGAGTTTTGGAGATCGGGGCGATTTTTGAAGACTTTTGCACCTGGGTAACTTGGGTAAGTGATTTCTAACCTACTTAGATCAATTTCCATGATTCCTAACTTAAATCTGGTCGTTAGAATTCGAATTTGGGTGGAAGATTTGGGAAAAATTTGATAAACTTCATAGACCAAATTATTGAGTTTTGATTTGGCTATTGACCTCTGAGTTGATAGATTTTCATATGTTTAGACTCGTGAGTGAATAGGTGTCCGGAAAATATAATTTTTACCCGATTCCAAGATGTGGGCTCGGGGAACGTTTTGGGCGAATTTCCTAATTTCACGTATTAGCTTCAAACTTATTAGTTATTTTGTTTTCTTGAGACGATATTTACACTATGCAATCGAATTGTCTAGATTTGGGCCACCCGGAGTTGGATACTCGTGGAAAGAGCGTGGTTTTGAGTTGATTAGCGCAGTCAAGGTAATTATCTTGCCTAAACTTGCATGGGGGAACTACCCCTTAGGATTGAGTCTTCTATGTTGATTGTAGTCCACGTACGCGAGGTGACGAGTGCGTACGTGGAATTATTTGCAAATAGATTGCCCTTTAGGGATTTAGGTCCTTATGTTCCCCGTATATGAATTGAACTTGTTATATCTGAATTCCTAATTTCTAGTTTCATATCTTCCTGCTCAAACTAGAAGTACTTGCCTAGCATTCCTTGTTTCTTATTTGATCTTAGTTGACTTAATTGAAGATTTTGACTTTCCTACCGTTATACTATATCTTCCTTCATACAATGCCTATGTGACTAAAACTAGTATAATCTCGCCCTATAATTGTCTAACAAGTAATTGGAATATCTATACATTGGTATCAAGCATGCCCGTGAGTCGTACATTGTGATTGATTTTCCCTTAAGTGCTACTTAGATTTAATTGATGACCGCCCATGTTGATGGTAATTCTTTGATGCTGCCTATTTACTGAGCATTGTTCAAGTTGAGTTTATTCGGTGAAGAAAATTGTCTAAGTGAGATTGGTTATAGCTGATTCCCTTGCCGGGATGATTTGGTTTCTTGGTTGCGAACTTGAATATATAGAATCGTTGCTATATTTGCTTTGTTTTCCCCTCGTTATGCTGTTTCTCTTTGTGCTTGGCATTTTTTTCAGTGGCTATTTCTTATGAGTGAGTTTTTACCATTTTGTGATTTAAGTCTTTGTATTGATTTGCTCATCGCACTTTGCATTTGGTCTTGTTTGCTTTTGCGCTGGTTGTGGCAACATATGTTGTTTCTATCGCATTCTGGTTGTTTTCCTCAGTGGCTGCATTGCATATTTAAACTGGGACTACGGATCGAGATCCGGGAGCTTTCCCCCTGTACTACATTGCATATTTAAATTGGGACTACGGATCGAGATCCGGGAGCTTTCCCCCCCTGTACTGCATTACATATTTAAATTGAGACTACGGACCGAGATTCAGGAGCTTTCCCTCTGTACTGCATTGCATATTTAAATTAGGACTACGGACGGAGATCCGGGAGCTTTCCCCCTATACTGCATCACATATTTAAATTGGGACT
>ML327307.1:0-31544 GCA_005239505.1 Nicotiana paniculata
AATAGGCTTACCAATTGCTGATGCAAGTGAAAATAGACATTCTTTGACAAAAAAGGTCGGCAATAGATTGGGAAAAGAGATCCAAGCCATTACCTTAGGTGTCTCCTCACTAGCTTTGGACTTTGCATCATACAATAATGTTCTCAACTAGAATTCTTTGCCAAATTTGTCTTTGACGTAATAAACACTTTTCGACGTGAATTCAATAAAATCCTGCCATAATGTCAGTCGAATCAATACATGTCTATCTCTCAGAAAACCAATGTTGCATTCACCCTTGATTCCACATTGCATAGGGATGATTTTACGTAACTCTTGCAACTCAGGCCATCCATATGCAAATTTGCACACTACTGCATATTTTAATCCTTCCATGATATTNACTCGTCTGAATGCAATAGGCTCAACTGTCACAGCATGATTCTGCATGGTATTAGTCGACGTAGTTTTAACTGCTTGTGCGTAGTTAATGGGATTTTGGTTGTTGTTTGTTGTCGAGTTGGGTTGGGTATTGATAGGAGATGGTTGTGTAGACTGCCCAGCCATTGGTGGTGGCTCACCACTGGCCAGAATGGCCAAGGCAGTGATCGGTGGGCTTGCACAACAGTCGTCGATTTTAGGGTTTTGGTGAGAGCGTTTTTAGGGTTTTTTAGCTTTGAAATACTCATTGACGTGTTTGGTGTTGGCACATTAGGCTGTGACATACATTATTTTTACCCCTGTATTTGGTTTGAATTGTGAAGCCTAAGTAAAGTAAAGTAAAGTAAAGTAAATAGCCTATTTTATGAAACTTTAGCTCAGTTGTTTGACTTGTATGACACATAGTGCAATATTGCTTAATTTTCTTAATTATGAGTGCTTGCTTGACTTTAGAGTTGAAAAAAACCATCGTGATTGAGTCATGTGCAATGTGTGTGTGAGGATTTGTGATTTTATGTGCTATCTTGTGTAGTCTAGAACTTGTCCCATGTGTTAATCGAAGAGAAATTGTAAGTTGTGCTAATCTATGAGATGACGTAGGCATTTTCTTACTTGATCATGGACGTGTTTGTCACATAAAAATAAAATTTTCCGTTGCTATCCCCTTTGAGCCTATAGACCTTTTCTTTCGCACCCACATTACAAGTCGTACCCCTATTTTGTTCTTAATTTGAGATTGTTGAACCTTTACCTCCTAAGGCACTTAGTCGCTAAAAGAAGTAAGGTTAAAGATTGGGGATTAGTTTTTGAGTGGAATCATGGAAGGGCCCGTTGGTGCACTAAAGTTGAAATCAAAGTCACTAGCCGATGAACCTTAATGTATGGAATGTGTGTAGAAGGAAAAGAAAAAAAAGAAGAAAAAGAAAAAAAAATTATAGTTAAAGTATGTAGAAAAACACACACCTCCATTTCTTATTAAATTGTGCTAGTGGGAGTATAGAATTGCTTAATTGAAAAGAAAAAAAAAAGGGCTATATTATATATGGTTTGTGGCAAGTGAATTGGTTGAGAAGAATATGTGTATGAATTGTGAGTGTAGTGTAGTGTATTAAAGTGCTTAGGAGGGTTAGTCACTATTACTAAATGTATCATACCCTTCCCATGGCCTACATTACAACCTTAAAGTCCTAATTGATCCTAGATTTGGCTAGCTTAAATTAGTAAAGATCTACGCTACGGGCAAGATTATGGTATGACCACAGGATGCATATGAATTCTTTGTGAGAGTGAGCGAATTTTTTTCAATTGTGTGATGTCCTTAAATTATATTCAAAAGCATATTTGAATGTGTGGACTAGTCTATATTCACTCTTTTGTTTGTTGGTGAGGGCACATGATCTCATGAATGATTAGTAATGTTGTAAACTTTCTTGTTGGGTAAGTGCGTGAGTTGAGAGTTCTTAGTGGTTACACGTTGACTCTTGAGTTCGGGTGATTGCAAATAGGTTGTTGGAAAGATTGAATTGAATTTTTATACCTGGGCATGTTTAAAAAAAGGGAAGTATGTGAATTTTTGCATGTTCATGCTTGATTGCCGATATCGATTATAGTCAAGGGTATAGTGTGCGGTTAAAAGTTAAAGTGCTCCTCTATAATTGAGACTTGTACATAGTTGGAAGTTATTTGATAGTCTCATTGCTCGAAGACGAACAAGAGTCTAAGTGTGGGGTGTTGATATTTTTCTTAAAGTATATATATTTGTGTGTGTGTCGCCTCATGTTTTACTTTTATTTTGTGGATTTAGGATGTGAAATGTATTGATTTATATTAATTTGAGGTGTTTTTATGTGTAGGAATGATTCGGGAAAAATCGAGGGCGAAATGTGCGAAATTAGAGCCAAAACGGACGAAAACAGGAAAATGGGACATTGCAGCGCCCTGCCTGTGGCGCTGGAATTAGTAGCAAAAAAATCACAGCTCCATTGAGGGCGCCTAGCGCTAAGCAGGGCGCTAGTGGCGTGAATCTTCTCCAAATTTGCCCGAGACACGATTATTTCGGCCCTAGACCTACCCAACACATAAAAAAGCAAGACTAAACTTATTTGTGAGGGGGTGACGCCACTTTTGAGGGGGAATACATAGGAGAAACATTCGTAGGCGAAGATATCTCAGTTGTCTTCATCTTTTTCTAGTATTTTCAATTATTCAACACTTATGAAATTGTTTGCTATTATCATGAGTGGCTAAAACCCATTGTTCTGGGTTGTGATTTAGCCATGAATATTGTTGTTTAGCATTAGCTTAACCTTGATTACAATTTACTAATATATGGTTGTTTCTTCAATTTTGTGATTAATTACTTAATTGTCTGGTCAGCAGTTAAGTTATATTTACTATCTATGATATGCTTGGGAAAGCCGTGTATAGATTATAGAAGAATTGAATAGAGCGCGATCTTAACTCTTGGAGGAGGGGGGTAGGGATTTGTGGTTAGGATAGGAATATACCTAGTTACCGTACTTAATTAAATATTGTAATCTTAATGCGTTCTTAATAGATTAATTTCATAGGAATATAGGCGTTAGTCTATTTCGAATAGACGAGTAGTACTTCGGGAGAATGCTATGAGAGCAATTATCGATTAATTAGCAACCATGAGTGAATTTCATGAAAGGGAGAGTTAACTAGAACACAATATGAGTGGTGAATAGATCACAACCCTAGAATATTTGTCTTTACTGAATACAAAAAAATTAACTTGTTACCTGATAATTTAGTTATTACTTAGAATTATAGTTAGTATAATCATATTCTTGGACTTTATTTTGGCTTGACTGAATAACAATTTTAGTAAATTTAGTGGGTAGTTGCTTCTGTGAGTACACTTTATACACCTTGCTATCATGGTCATGTGGTACCTTGTATGGCACTAGTCCATAAATACGGGGTATTGTAGCTTGGACCGTATTTTATCTCAAAATGTCAAACTTCGACAAAATTCATTTTTTTTATTTGCTTACCCTCTCACTTTCACGAATTTACTCATCACTTGTTTGAAATAACATACTGCTTATAACCTCAAAATAGTCTTATTCCCGAACTTACGTCGATTAACTTATGACGAAACTTTAACATACGAAAATGCGAGATATAACCTCTCATTTCCGAGCTTCCATCACTTTACTTATGGCGTACTTTCACGTACGAAACATGGGGTGTAACACCTACCACCAACCACTATCTCTAGTCGGCATTCACAAGCATCATCGTTAGTCATCACCACCAACAACTACTATATTTTAATAAGATTATATATTTTGTTGATAGAACATTAGATTAATTAGTATTTCATTTGAATTTTATGTTTATTAATTTTCAAAATAAAGATAAATTCTATATATTCAGATATTAAAAATCAAATAATCTTAATCATTTAGTATTCAGATCTTAATACACATCTTAATAATCGGATATGTATTCAGATTTAGATGTCTTAATCTTAATACGCATATTGATATTCAGACGTGCATTCATATTCAAACGTATTAATCTTAAAAAAACAAATGAGGCATGAACGTCTCCGATTACTTTGTCGTCACAATGTATCACTCAGTTATTATTTGTATTTTCACTAAATACTGCTTTCTATTAACAATTGTACTACTCAATCGATGGGGGACTCTAATACGTTTGCACTTTCGAAATGTGTCTAACTCTAATAACATGGTAAGAAAGGGACCGTAAATATTAACTTAACTCCGAATAAAGTTAACTCATGTAATGAGAATTGCCAAAATACCAAATGAGTAGATTAAATACCTTATCCACGTAAGATGTAAGATTCTTCAAAAAAAAAGTATAAGACTAATGGATGAAGTCTTGAATCAACAATAAAGTTATTTCTATAATTTATAAGTCACGTGTTCGAGTCGTGAAAGCAACTATTAATAATTGAATTAGGTTAATATGTTTATATCACACCCTTTGGGGGGCCCTTTGCTATTCTCTGGGTGAATACGGGTTGCCTCGATCAAACATGGTCCAAAATTACCTGCAAGTAAAGGTGTTTTCTCATTTTCTGAGAAACTTAATATAGCATCTATATGTACTGTTAGTATGAAGTAGCAAACAACAAGTAATTAAAGTCCTACTCAACACACTACTACTCCACCAACCCTGAATATGTGGTAAGTGATGACCAAAAAAGTGAGAAAGAAATGCATTGTTTATACTTTTTCATTTTCAATGCATATGAGAAGGAAAAAAAAAATTCAAAAGGTTTACTACTTTCTTTAATTTATTGTCTAAAATCCACGAATGGTTTTCTTGTCAGCATTTTCTCTTTTTCTTTGTTAAATTATATCCTCAGTTTATGGATTTGGGTTAGTGATTTGAAGTTGACTTTGCAGCGGTATTCCAAAGGGGTTGTGGGTCCTGTGCTTGTTAAGCAGAATCTTCTCTTTGTTGGCAGACTAAGCTAAGAGAGAATCATAAGAGTTTGGAATCACAGATAATAACTAGGAGGGAGAGAGAGTTTTTGCTCTCTGTTTGTGGTTTGTGGAGAGGATTTCTAGAGGGACAACATTAAAAGGGACAGTTAGTCCCCACCCATATTTATGTTGTTCTTGTTGCTGCTTGTCAGACAACCACATGTAGTTTTTGGAAAATACTATAATTTTCTTGCAAAGGTTACTACATATAGAAGCAGGAAAAATCTGATCTTTGGAATATCCAAGAAATCCTTTCATAGTAAGTTTCTCATCTCTTGATCAGATTGATTGTTCTTTTGTCTGTGATTTAACTTGCTTTCTTGACTAGGCATTTCTGGTTTTTGCCTTCCCTGTTGAAACAGTTACTTTTAGCAAATTGGCTTTATGTCTCATTGTAAAACTTTAACTGTATTTTTGAAAGTTAGAGGGGTTACCAGTGTTAGATCATGTTGGGAGAATCTACTGAAAAGACACTGTTCACTTTCTTTGTTTTGTCCTTATTTCTTTCTACTATCTTGTGTTTGATTTATTGTTGTATAGACCTATGTTTTAGTAGTAGCTCTTTATTTCTTCTAACTTTTAATTATAATCAGATATGTATAACATAATTAGAAAACCCAAGTTGGTAAAATATGTTGATTTTTCTCATATTTGATTGTAGAGTAAATATATACACAAATATTCCTCCTTTATTGATCTTTGGACTTATTCCCTTATGCTTTCTTTTATAGCAGATCTCAGTTAGAGCATCTATTGGCAATTTGGCAGATTTGGTTTTGCAAAGCTGAAGTCTTTTAGATAAGACTGATTACCAGAAATTTGGGTCTAGTGAAATTTTGATGTCAATGGATGAAAGATTTGTTGTTACCAATACTTTCTTGACTACTCAATTTGATTCCTTCATGGATTTGGATTACATGGATGAACTGTTGTTAGAAGGGTGCTTTTTGGAGACTATTGATGATCGTGATTTCGTGCATCATAGACCATCCATTTCCAATATGCCGTTTGACTCTTCATTCGTGTGGCCTACTTTATTAGATACCAATGATGTCGAATTTAGTGGAAGCCCATTGAAAGATGGCCAACAAGAAAGGCAAAGGTCATCTTTCTCCAAGAATTTATCTGTAAGCCAATTCCAAGAGCTAACTTCAGCTAAAGTTCAGTCTTTTGGTGAGAATTCGATTAATGCCATGTGCAGTTCAGGTCAGTCTGACTGTTTATTTGACGCTCCTGAACTGAGTAGGAGGTGGTGGATTGGACCCAATGATTCATCATCTGTAATGGACAGATTGATTCAAGCACTTGGATACATAAAGAATTGCTCCAAAGACAAGGATATCCTTATTCAAATATGGGTACCCATATACAGGGATGGAAAACGCGTACTCTCTACAAATGATCAACCTTTCTCGCTAGACCTTAATTTCCCTATGCTTGCCCACTACAGACAAGCGTCTTTAAGCTATCAATTTCCTGCAAACGACGATTCTAAAGAGACTGTTGGATTACCGGGCAGAGTTTTTCTGGATAAAGTTCCTGAATGGACTCCTGATGTTCAGTTCTTCCAAATGGAAGAGTATCCGCGTGTTGGACATGCACAACAGTATAACGTACGAGGCACCCTTGCTGTTCCTGTGTTTGAACAAGGCAGTCATAACTGCTTGAGTGTTATTGAAGTTGTCATGACCGCACAGAAGATCAAGTATAGCCCTGAGCTTGAAAGTGTCTGCAAAGCTCTTGAGGTTTGTCATCTCTTTTACCCTTTCTGAATTTATTGTTTCCTTAAATTGCTGGAAGTTTATGGTCTGAACAAGCACTTACAAACATTGGCCTATTTCTGCACTTCACCGATTTCTTTAATCATTACTGCTCTTGGTTACCAGATAAGGTTAATTATTGTACTGTCTCATAAGCTGCATCTCTTGTTGAAAGACTTTTTGCCTTAATTTCAATGTTCATGAATCTTGCTTTTGTTATGCAAATTGAATTGCTTGTTTGGCGTTCTTGTGGAAACGAAGTCAATCATCTGTTTTCTGATGGTCTACCAACCACTTGCTTTTCGATAGGCTGTTGATCTCCGGAGTTCTGAAGTGTCAAGCACTCTGACAGCGAAGGTAAGGGCAAAACTTGCAAAAAGTATGTGCTTTTGGCAACCATGAATTCTTCGTCATAATATGTAAGATAATTTTGCCAGGCATGTGATTTGACCTACCAAGGCGCGTTATCTGAAATTCTAGAGATTTTGAAATCTGCATGCAAGACGCATGGATTGCCATTAGCTCAGACTTGGGTACCTTGCATTCAACAAGGTAAAGGGGGTAGCCGCCACTCTAATGAAAACCTCGTTCGTTGTGTTTCCACGGAGGATTCTGCTTGCTATGTAGCTGATTCCCGAGTTCAGGGTTTTCATGAAGCCTGCTCTGAGCACCATTTGCTGAAAGGCCAGGGTGTTGTTGGGAGTGCATTTATGACGAACCAACCGTGTTTTACAGCTGATCTAACTTCCTATAGCAAGGCAGAATATCCACTTTCTCATTATGCAAGAATTTTTGGGTTGCATGCTGCTGTAGCTATACGTCTGCGGAGTATGTCAACTGGCTCATCCGACTTTGTATTGGAGTTCTTTTTACCGCCAAATTGCAGAAATCCTGAAGAACATAAACGAATGCTCACTTCATTGTCCATTATCATACAAAATGTTTGTCAGACATTCCGGGTCGTGTCAGACAAAGAATTACAGGAAGAAACTGTCTCATTAGGTGAATTGACAAGCCTTGCAGCTAGTGAATACAGTGAAGAAGTGAGAGAACAAGAACTCAAAGGGTCCATTGTATCTTCGCAAAAAAGGACGTCGTGGACCTCTAGTCATGTAGAGGTCGAGGAGACGTCGAGTGTTGTTTCAGCATTCCAAGATGAAAATCCAGTTGAAGTGCTGACGGAAGAACCTGTAGCATTTAGGAACCAAACAAATTCTAGTTCAGCGACCACTTTTTCTTTTAGCAGAAACTATCATACTTCTGGGGAGGGCATCTCTCATAATTGGCGTAAAGCAAGAGACAGAAGACGTTTGAAGGCAGAGAAAAACATTACATTGCAAATTCTTCAGCAGTACTTTGCTGGTAGCCTGAAGGATGCTGCAAAAAGCATTGGTGGTAAGCAAGCATATCTAAATTTCAATCCATAAATGTATATATTGGTCATTTTTTAACTCTTATTCTCAATGAATTTATCATTTTTTCTCCTGATCATCTGGTTACTTTATCTAATGGTGCTTTCTTCTATGCAAGCATTTTTAACATACCAGTTTTTTTTCACTCCCATGTCCGTGTCCTCTTAAACTTCAGTTTGTCCTACCACTCTGAAGAGGATATGCAGGCAACATGGAATTCAACGATGGCCTTCTCGGAAGATAAAGAAGGTCGGTCTCTCCTTAGAAAGGATCCAACGTGTCATCAACTCAGTCCAAGGTGTCTCTGGCACTTTACAAATTGAATCTTTCTATTCAGACTTCCCAGAATTGGCATCTTCAAATATATCAAGATCAAGTCCCTTTGCAGACCCAACGTCGAATAATCATCCGGAGGACTTGAACAGGCAACCAGAAAGTGGTGGTGACAATGCTGCTACATCTAAGTCAGTCTCCTCGTCCTGTAGTCAAGGTTCCAGTTCAAGTCAACGTTCAACCGGGACACAGCCACATCCTTACCCGTCAAATGTTGCAGGTCACGAAGATCCAGTGGCCGAGGAAGCTTCTGATAATCATGCATTAAAAAGGTTTAACAGTGATGCTGAGCTGCATTTATCAAGTGAAGCACTAAATCCACAGCCAAGATCTCAAAGCCACGCGTGTCTTACTGAGAGTCCTAAATCAGTAAGTCTTTCGCCCGTGAAAAAGAGTCTGTGGAGATCTCAAGAAGCTGCCCCAAGAATAAAAGTAATACATGGAGAAGAGAAGATTAGATTCCGCATGCAAAAGAATTGGGGATATAAAGAACTGATGAGAGAAATTGCCAGGCGCTTTGGCGTAGATGATCCAAGTGGATTTCACCTTAAATACTTGGATGATGATTCTGACTGGGTATTATTGTCGTGCAAAGCTGATCTGGAGGAATGCATTGATGTTTGTTGGTCTTCCCAAAACAAAATGATTAGACTCCTTTTTCTTTGTGATTCACAGCCTCATTTAGGAAGCTCTTTTGGTAGCAGCAGTTCCTTGTGAGAATTGTGGACATTTCGTATAGCCTGAACTGCAGTTGAGTGCTAGGAATGGATGTTTCTTGCTCTCTCGTTCACGATTACCATCTGATATGATGAACTGGAGACATCTTGATTCCTAAACATTGCAGAAAAAGTTATCCTAGTTCATACGGTCATAGTGGCATCTAATATATGCTGAAGCTGAAATCTCTAACTGATGTGGTCAGTGCTGAAGGGTCCTGATTGAAGTGAATGATGCTCTCTCCGGGGCCAAAAATTGTAATGGTTCCTCTGCTGGTTCCGCTTTTAAAATTATTAAGTACTATGTGAGTATATTCGTCCTATCACCCCCTCCTTCGGCCAATGGATTTGGGAAATTGTTTGTCCTAAAGGGTTTACATTTTTCCTAGAGGCCGAGTTTTCAACTTTGGCACATGCGCTGAGATTAGTTTGGCGTACTCAAGATTCTGATGCTAGTGTGAGTATAGATTTGGTAAGTGTGCACGAAATGGAAAGAATAACTTGTGTTCTCATTCCAAGAGGTAAGCAATATAAATACATGTACATCAGGTGCTAACTAAGGAAAGAAATAAAAGAGATTCCTACAAATCTGCTATTTATGTACACTACTAAGAAAGGGTCTACATTCATTCTATAATAAGTGTCAAGATTAATTGTGTGTAGATTCATTGTACAACACTCCCCTTCAAGCTGGAGCATATATGTTCATCATTCCCAGATTGTTACAAAGGTAACCTACTCGAGTGTCCATCAATGCTTTAGTGAACAAATCAGCTAATTGCTCTTCTGTCTTCACATAGCCGGTGGAAATCAAGTTCTCTTGAATCTTGTCACGAATAAAATGACAGTCAACTTCAATATGCTTGATTCTTTCATGATACACTAGATTTGAGACAATATGGAGCGCAGCTTGATTATCACACCAAAGCTTTGATGGAGTAAGATGCTCCAACCCTATTTTAGTTAAAAGATGGTGTATCCACATTATCTCACATGTTGATTGTGCCATAGCTCTATACTCGTATTTTGCACTAGACCGAGATACAAGATTTTGTTTCTTACTTCTCCAAGATATCAATTTTCTACCGACAAATACACAATAACCAGTAGTAGATCTTCTGTCAATCTTGGATCCAGCCCAATCCACATCTGCAAAACAATCAATGCGAGAATGCCCGTGATTGCTATATAGTATGCCAAGTCCAGGAGCTCCTTTTAAGTAATATAGGATCTGCTCCAAAGCCTCCTAATGTTTGATTGTGGGCGCGGACATGAACTGGCTAACTATACTTACTGGACTAATTACAGTGAGATGGTTTAATCTCCCAACTAACCTCATGTATCTATCTAGATCATTAAATGGCTCGCCATCATCTTTCATAAGATGCAAATTAGGAACCATTGGTGTATTGCAAGGCTTGGCAACCAACTTACCCGTGATTGCTATATAATATGCCAAGTCTAGGAGCTCCTTTTAAGTAATATAGGATCTGCTCCAAAGCCTCCCAATGTTTGATTGTGGGCGCAAACATGAACTGGCTAACTATACTTACCGTAAAAGCAATATCTGGACGAGTTACAGTGAGATAGTTTAATCTCCCAACTAACCTCCTGTATCTATCTGGATCATTAAATGACTCGACATCATCTTTCATAATATGCAAATTAGGAACCATTGGTGTACTGCAAGGCTTGGCAGCCAACTTACCAGTTTCTGCGAGTAAGTCAAGAATATACTTTTGCTGAGATAGAAAAATCCCCTTCTTGCTTCTACTCCCAATAAATATTCCAGTTGTCCCGAGTCTTTTGTATGAAACTTAGTATGCAACAAAGACTTAAGAGAAGAGATTCCTGCATAATCACTTCCTGTAATCACAATGTCATCAACATATACAACAAGGAGAATAGATCCAGTTGTTGATTACCTATAGAAGACTAAATGATCACATTTGCTCTTTTCAGCCCAAATTCTTGAACTACCTCACTAAATTTACCAAACCAAGCTCGGGGACTCTGCTTCAATCCGTATAAGGATTTATTAAAATGACAGACCTTTACAAACTCCCCCTGAGCAACAAAACCAGGTGGTTGCTCCATATACACCTCTTCATGAAGATCACCATGAAGAAATGTATTCTTAATATCCAATTGATGTAAATGCCAATGCTCAGAAGCTGCTAGAGAAATGAACAAGCGAACATAAGTAAGTTTGGCAACCGAAGAGAAAGTGTCTGAATAATTCACTCCATAAGTCTTAGCATACCCTTTGACCACAAGTCTGGACTTAAGCCTTGCCACAGAGCCATCTGGATTTAACTTTGACCATGAAGACCCATTTGCATCCCACTGCTTTCTTTCCACTAGGTAAATTCACTAAATCTCAAGTATGGTTTTCCTCTAAGGCGTGTATTTCCTCAAGCATTGCTTCAGACCATCCAGGATAATTCAAAGCCTCTTTCACCGTTTTGGGTATAAAAATGGAGTCTAGGGACGCAATCAAAGATCTAGACACAGGGTTTAAGTGGTCGTAGGAAACAAAATTAGCAATAGAATATGTGAATTTTCAAGTATGTGTATCTTTGCGTAAAGCAATGGGAAGGTCAAGGTCTTCTGGAGGAGAGGAGAGGATGACGAAGGAACTGGTGCAGGAGACGTATCATTTGTCTCTCGCCTCTGCGAGTAAACCTGAACAATTGATGGTCTTGCTAACACATTTGGAGAAGGCGTTGAAGGCATAATAGTCGATTGGTGCTCGATAGAAGAGCTGGGAGATGGAGGAACATCATCTGATTGTTCTGTCAAAGTACGGGTAACCTGATATACTAGCCACTCACCTTCCTTCCCTGACTTGTTGAAACAGGAGGTGCATAGAAGAATGATATAGCCTTTGAAAACACCACATTAGTTGACACCAGAAGTTCAGCAGAATAACACCGATACCCCTTCTGAAGGCGAGAGTAACTAAGAAAAACACACTTTAATGCCTTGGGATCTAATTTGGTAACAGATGGTCGAACATAACATGTTCTTCCAAACACCTTAGGTTCCATAGGAAATAATGACTTATTTGGAAAAAGAACATAGTAAGGCACATTACCACCAAGCATAGTAGATAGCATGGGATCAATCAAAAAGCAAGATGTGGAGACTACATCAGCCCAAAACTGTTTACGAATTTTCATTTGGAACAAAAGTGACCGAGACGTATCAAGTAGATGCCTATTCTTCCTTTCAAAAACTCCATTTTGAGAGGGTGTATCAACTCATGAAGACTGATGTAGTAGACCATGTTGTCTCATGTAGGACTGAAATAACTCTGGCATGTAATCTTAGCGTTATCACTCATTAGAATACGCACCGAAGCATTGAATTGAGTGTTGACTTCAGTATAGAAGGCATAAAAGCGAGTAAACACTCATAGCGACTCTTCATAAAGTAAATCCAAGTCATCTAGGAAAAATCATCTACAAAAGTGACAAAATACTTATGTCCAATTTTAGAAACAGCAGGACATGGTCCCCAAATATCAAAATGGACTAACTCAGAAGCTGACTCAGCTCGCTTGTTAACCCTTGGACCTAACGAGATGCGATGATGTTTTGCAAATCGACATGACTCACAATCCAATGAAGAAATATTATGAAACTGGGGACAGAGCTTCTTCAACAAAGGTAAAGAGGGATGCCCCAATCGATAATGTGCTTCAAAAGGTGACACTGGAGCATGCAATAGACTATGGCTCCCATTCATCAAGGATATAGAGATCACCAGATACATATCCTTTACCAATAATCTACTTCATCGTAAGATACACAGCAATTAAGGTCTCTGGTGATTTTACTAACATAAATCAAATTAAAGGCCAAGTTTGGTAGACTTAATATAGATGACAGGGTAATTAGAGGAAGTTGGTTTAATAGTTCCATATCCAACACTGCTACAAGTTGTTCCATCAGCTACAGTAACTGAAGAGGGTGCTTTGTGTGATCGCAAGCTTGAAAAAATATTTGGATTACATGTCATGTGATTTGTGGCACCTGAGTCAATCATCCATTTATTTGAAGAGGTGATAAGACATGTCTTATCTGACCCGGCAAAAGTAGTAACTGAAGAAGATTCCTTAATTGATTTATGATATTAAAGGAACTCAAGAAACTCATCTGAAACCAAGATTGTTGGACTAGAAGTTGTATCATTATTTCCTCCTTTCTTACTGTTTATAGTCATTCTATTTCCAACTAATAAAGCTCACTGTATCAAAATAAGTGATGGAGAACCCAACAGAAAGTCCCAAATAGACTATATTTGAAAGCAGAAATCAGACAATGCTTAAAAAAGACAGTAGCCAACACAATCAAAAACCTGAGAATAGCCAAACTCAAAGTTGCACTCAAAAAGACAATTTTTGAAATCTAACCAAGCTTCAGATAACCTCCAAGAGACAATATCAAATCACAAATTGGTGAGAAACAGTTTAATTCACTGTTGCACTTGTAGAAAACCTCAACCAATTCCCAGAATCAGAAGAACAATCAGCAAATAATAAATAATTCTCAAACATGGACAAAAAGAATATTCACAGATTCATGCTTCAAGGTTCTTCTTCTCCAAAATGTGGTCCAATCACCACATGGCCACCACAATTTGACCAAAAATTCGAGGCAAAGTCGAAATGGGAAGCCATACCAAGATTGGTCCACGAACGTGCTCCACACGCAGCTTAAATAAAAGTATCTCCGGTAGTATCGACGATGCGTGAACGTGTTTTTGATCTAACCCGACAAAGCAGGATACCTCGCTCTGATAAATAGAAAGAATAACTTGTGTTCTCATTCCAAGAGGTAAGCAATATAAATACATGTACATCAGGTGCTAACTAAGCAAAGAAATAAAAGAGATTCTTACAAATCTACAATTTATGTACACTACTAAGAAATAGTGTACATTCATTCTATAATAAGTGTCTAGTTTCATTGTGTCTAGATTCATTCTATAACAGTAAGGGACTTCCTGGAAGATGGCGTCTTGGTTTTAACAGTTTGGATTGAGGTTTACCAATTGCCTTATGCTGAAGTTGGAGCTTGAGTCAGGATCCTACACTCCTACTCTTCCAGAATAAAAGAATCACATAAAAGGAGGTACGTACCATCGCAAGAAAATTCACATTACTGGAGGATAGCAGTGGACTGGACTCTGAAGTTGCAATGCACGTGTTACTACACGACCTATCTGATCATCATCCCAAAAATTTAGTATAAGAATGCAGATACCTGCTGGAAAAACTGTGGACTAGCAAAGTTCCATGTGTGTAAAAAGTAGTCAAGATTTTAGCGAAGACTGAGCAGTAATTTCCAAGGCCTATGATAGAATATATGAGTCCACCAAATTGTATAGAGACCAGGTCCTATAACAGTTTCCACAAAATAAGCTAATGCAACAATAAGTAAATGACACAAGGGATTTTACGTGGAAAATTCCTTGCTCAAGGGGATCAAAAACTACGACCTACACTGGTAGGATTTCAACTTCACTATGAGCAATCTTTAGATTACAACCTACGCAATCAAGGAATTAAACTCTTAATCCCTCACTAACTTGTAATACACCTATTACAAGTCACTTTGCAATACACCTATTACAAAGACTTTAACTCATGACTAACTCTAGTCACGACACAAACACTAATGGTTTATGGTTTTACAAAGGGTTCCTAGTTACTGCTTACAGATAAACAAAGTAGTATTTACAATGAAGAACAATTACAAAGTTATAACTCAATTAAGAACATACAAGAGACTTGTTATAAGAACTGGTCCATAGTAGCGTTGTAATTTGTTCTTGATTTGCACTTGAGAATTGAATGCTTGATTATGAGATCGTTGTCTTGCTTGAATTCTCAATGTCCAAAATGTTCAAATGATGTTTTATCGTAATCCCCATTGTTAATACAACTTGGATGACATCATTTTGAATGATGTAATCACTTGGTTGGTACAAGATCCTTCCCAAAGGGAAGTGACTGCTGCACTGTGCTGCACTGTTTTCCTGTACAGTGCAGGCAGCCACTTTCCAGCTGTAGAGAGTTGACTTCGTACTGTTGTCAGGAAAACCAAAAAGGATTAGGTCCCTGAGTTGATTCCTTATCTTCTGAAGTCATAAAGCTCACATTAGCTTAAGTCCGTTGGTTGAGTTGTGTACCAAATGTGCGTTAGGTTCTTTATCTGGTTATTTGACAGTAAGTTTGTTAGATCATCAAAACATAAAGCTAAGGTACTATAAACCCATCAATTTCCCCTTTTTTATGATGACAAACTTAAAAATTGACAATCATATTCAGAGCTATATAAACTAGATAAGGTAAAAGGAACTTCACAAGTTCCCCCTGACTTTGTGCTTCCCCCTTAATCAGTTCCCCTGCTTCAATTATCAATTTATCTATCTTCCCACTTTTGGCATCATTTAAAATACACAAACAAGCAATTAGCATAAATAAGTCTAGCCTAGCTAACTCATGTCACTTGTGTGCACACTAATATGATAGAAAAGAGAAACAGAAAAACATAGGCATTTATAACAAAAGAGGAAAGTTTTCATTGATTATCATCAAACATAAGCATTTCCCGTTACAACAAAAGCAGATTTGGACTGTTAAAGACGGGATCACTACAAGTGAGTTCCATCCACACACCACAAAAATAACAAAAATAGTTACCACAACACCACCAATACAAGAAGGATAAAATGGACACTGGTCACTGAAGGATTAGCCTAGGGGACACTGGAGGAAGAGGACTTGGAAGAAGCAGCAAGAGTGTTGAGAACGAGATCTATCCGAGCATTGGCGGACATTTGCTCAGCGAGCAGTTTCTCCCTCAGGTTCTCAACCTGTTTCCTGAGATCAGCATTCTCCTTGGTCAAACGAGCAACCTCTGCACTTGAAGAACCGGAGGACCCTGGTTCCTCTTGAGCTTGACTGAGCTGAGTCTCTAATATGGCATTCCTTGCCTTCAAATTTTTTATCTCCTCAGTAGCACTGTTTTGAGCATTGATAAGCTGGGAGATTGTCGAAGTGCTGCCTACTCCTCCAATCTTGTCAACACACTCACATTCCTCTAGAGTAGTTTTCCAGAAAGTATTCTTCTTGGTCCCTATCTTAGGCTGTCCCAAAGGCACGTTAAAGAATTTGAAGACACGCGTGAGGAGAAAGCCATGATTTCTATATTTGAATGATGCCACATTTTGCATGTGCTCAATCATTATGGCTGGCAGGTTAACAGTTTGGAACTCATCCAGTGCTTCCATTAGATACAGATCAGCCCTGGA
The DNA here is from genome assembly GCA_005239505.1 of Nicotiana paniculata. Lineage (NCBI taxonomy): Eukaryota > Viridiplantae > Streptophyta > Magnoliopsida > Solanales > Solanaceae > Nicotiana > Nicotiana paniculata. The sequence continues at coordinate 16,455 of ML327307.1, forward strand.
TGTGATGGACCTCCTTTCAGTGCGAGGAAGCAAAACCTTGTTTACCAACTCAAACAACAGTTGATACACAGGAAGCAAGGCTTTGTTATGCACCCGTTCCCCCAGCTGGACAACTTTCTCCTTAACTATAGCACGCCTGAAGTTTGAACCACATGCACCTCTAACAGAAGACAAACCTTCAGAAGGGACTTTAAGAATGTCTCCTAACACAGCAGAGTCCATAGCAATGTCTACCCCATTCACTAGAGCATAGATATGATCGGATTCAACAGTAAAGAGTTCAGCATAGAAACTTTGAACCTCTTCCTCATAAACGTTGGGCACATCCACCTTGAATAGATGTCTCGCTGCTGAAATTCAAGCATTTCAAGTCCTTGGTGCATACCAGCCATCTTAGATATCTTTGGGTCAAAAGTGCGACCTTACAGTACTTTCTGGTACCTCAACCTTTCTTTACCAGATATACTTCCACTTCTTGCCTTCTTCACAGAACAGGGTTCCTTCATAGTCTCCAATTTTCTTTTAACAGACTTTCCACTAGAATTAACCTTCCCACTAGACTTCACTCCAACATCCTCATCAGACATCGACTCTTCTACCACCACTTGCTTCAACTTGCCACTATCCTTCACTACTTTTCATTGGGTGTTCCAACAGCCTCCTTTGAAGTACTCCGAGTAGATTGTTTCTTTTTTTGAGATTTCTTGACCAAGTAACTTGGTTCCTCTTGGGCTTTCTCGTCAACTTCCATAACTGGAATGTGCTTGTCACAGACAATTTCACCATCCTTCACCAGCCTCTTCTTCTTCTTGTTACTCCTTTTACTCTTTTTTAGCGTAGACTCAAGAGCCTCCTTCTTCTACAACCTTGTGGTATGTTGCTTAGGAGGGGGACTCAGGAGTTGCTACTGGCCTCCTTACTCTGAGAAATGCACTTAGAGAAACATCGTCCTGATCCTCTCCATCACTGGACCTCATAACAGGGGGTGCTGATTCCAATGGCTCAGCGTCAAAGTGAGGAGAAGGAGCAGGATCGAAGCTGACCTAGAAAGATGATTACTGACATGTTTCCTCAGGAGAGGGGTCATGTTCATGATTCTGCTAGAGGAGTCTCACTTTTTTCTTCTGGAACTGGAGTTTCATCCTTATCCTGCTCTTTGATAATCTCAAGCGACAAGGGAGAGATGTATCATTCTCAGGGATTTCTGAGTGCTCAACACTTAGAGGAGGAGTAGAATCAGAGAGAGTAGTGAGAGGGATGGATGGTGAAGGAGAAACAGGTTTAGGCTTTTCGGTTTGAATAGTGGAGGAAGAGGGGATGACTAGAGGTGTTCCTACAGGAACAGAAGACTCGAGAGTTTTCTCTTTAATGGTAGGAAGGGTTGTTTGATCTTCTACCATGGTGGATGATTTGTTTGAAGGTTCAGGAGAGGCTGAGGAAGATAGACATGATCTCTCAAGTTTTGGAAGTGAGATAGTTTTAATGAAGGGAAAGGCAATTATGAGGGAAAGAGAAATGGTTTCTGAAACGACGACAGATGTGTGGAAAGATGCAATGTTTTAGAGGGAAGTTAAAGGATTTGAACGAAAAGACGTGACATACAGGGTCTGAAAAGGTTGATGACGTGGCACTTATTTTTTGTTTCTTCTAAGATATGTATGAGAAAAGCACAAGACTACTAATTTGTGGTACAAGAACCAGGTTCTTGACTAGTCATTCAAAAATTCTCAACCCTATTTTACTACTCATGCATTGCCTCTGCAGCTTCTATAATCATCATGCGTGTCTACCTGCAATGGTATAGAAGTGAGTTAGACTTGGCGAGAAAATACTTTAGCCATATGGAAGGAATAGGGTTCTCAATTAGGCTTTATTAGCCCCAGTGCCAGCATGTTTCTCTCAAAGTGTTCTCTGCTCAGGACTTTGGTGAAGATATCTGCAATCTGGTCTTCTATACTGCAAAACTTCATGCAGATAAGCCCCTTCTCCACATTGTCTCTGAGAAAATGATGTCTCACATCAATGTGCTTGGTTTTTTTATGATGGACTAGATTCTTGGTCATGTTGAGTGCACTTGTATTGTCACATAGAAGAGGTACAAAGTCAGTGTATACTCCAAAATCTTCCAACTATTTTATGATCCATAGAACTTGAGCATAGCAGGAAGCTGCAGCAACATATTCTGCTTCAGCTGTTGAAAGAGCTACTGAATTTTGCTTCCTTGTTACCCATTAAATTAGACATGAACCCAAGAAGTGATCCATTCCAGATGTGCTTTTCTTGTCCACAAGATAACCTGCATAATCAGCATCAGCATACCCAATAAGATTAAAATTGTTACCTGGAGGGGTAGTACAGAACTAGGTCCTGTGTTCCCTTAAGATATCTCAGAATTCTTTTGGCAGCCTTCAGATGAGATTCCTTGGGGTTTGACTAAAACCTTGCACGTAGTCCCACACTGAATACAATATTTGTCTTGCTAGCAGTAAGATAGAGGAGAGATCCAATGATGCCTCTATACATTGTTTGATTCACAAAAGAGCCAGATTCATCCATGACTAGTCGAGTAGCAGGGGCAATGGGAGTGTCAATCACTTTTGATGCTTCCATGTCAAACCTCTTCAGAAGTTCCTTGATATATTTCTGATGATTGATGAATGTTCCCTTTGTGGACTGCTTCACTTGAAGACCCAAGAAGAAGTTCAACTCCCCCATCATGCTCATCTCAAACTCACTTCCCATGAGTTTTGCAAATTCCTCACATAGTGAATCGGTTGTTTCCCTAAAAATGATATCATCAACATATACCTGAACAATGAGCAGGTTTCTCCCTCGTTTCTTCAGAAACAATGTGTTGTCAATTTTTCCTCTTGTAATGCCATTTTCTAAGAGAAATTTTGACAACCTTCCATACCGAGCTCGAGGAACTTACTTCAATCTATACAGTGCCTTGTCCAACTTGAACACATATTCAGGATGTTCATGACATTCAAAGACTGGAGGTTGCTTTACATAGACTTTTTCCTTGAGGAAACCATTCAGAAATGCACTTTTGACATCCATATGCAACAAAGTGAATTCCATATGAGATGCAAAGGCAATGAGGATTATGATAGCTTCCATACGAGCAATAGGAGCAAAGTTCTCATCATAATCAATTCCTTCCTCCTGATTGTATCCTTGGACCACTAGCCTTGCCTTGTTTCTAGTAGTGTTTCCATGTTCATCAAGCTTGTTTTTGAATACCCCCTGGTTCCTATGATGGTTCGATCTGAGGGTCGAGGTACCAGGTGCCAAAATTTGTTCCTTTCAAACTGATGCAGCTTCATCTTGCATGGATGTGATCCAGTCTGCATCCTTTAAGGCTTTCTTATTGTTTTTGGGCTCTATTTGGGAGAGAAATGTTGAGAAGGCGAGTGAATTTATAGCTTTTGATAGGGTTTGGACACCTGAGTCTAGGGGAGTGATTATATTGTCCAATTTGGAACTTGAATTTCATTTGCAGAAGAGTTAGGTAAACCTGACTGGTTCCCTTGTATCCTTCATTTCTGCTACCAGTGAAGTACTTTGAACTAAATCAACCACTCTCTCTTTAGCTTCAGTTGTTGTGATTGTGTACCTGGTTCCTCTCCAGTTGATGAGGAAGAGATTGCATTGTCTTCACTTGTCTCCTTCACTTGGCTCATCATATCTGCTTTTCCATTTGCCATATTAATGACCTCTCCTGGAACCAGCAGAGGCTCTCCATCTTGATCATCATTCTTGCTCTTATCACAAGAGAGATAGGACTCGTCAAAGACTACATGAACACTTTCCTCAACACACTGAGTTCGCTTGTTGTATACCTTATAGGCTTTACTTTGAGAAGAGTACCCCAGAAAAATTCTTGCATTACTCTTGGCATCAAATTTTCCAAGCTGATCCTTTCCATTATTTAGAACATAACATTTGAATCTAAATGTTCTTAGATGAGTCAAATTGGGCTTCTTTCCATTCAGAAACTCATAGGGAGTTTTGTCAAGAGAGACCTAAGCATGCACCTGTTCACCAAGTAGCAGGCAGTGTTGATGGCTTCTTCCTAGAAATTCTTAGCAATCCCACTATCGATCAGCATAGTTCTTGCCATGTCTTCAAGAGTTTTGTTCTTCCTTTATACGACTCTATTTTGCTGTGGAGTTCTTGGAGCTGAGAAGTTATGGGTGATGCCATTCTCGTTGCAGAATTCATTAAACTTGGCATTGTCAAATTCTGTTCCATGATCTGATCTGATGCATGCTACCTTTGATTCCATCTTCACTTGAATTTTCTTCACAAAGGCTACCAAAACTTCAAAGGTCTCATACTTTGTTCTGAGAAACAGAGTCCATGTGAATCTGGAGTAGTCATCCACTATCACAAAAATGTATCTTTTTCCTCCCCTGCTTGGCATTCTCATAGGGCCACATAGATCCATATGAAGGAGATCAAGTGGTTTTGAGGTGCTGACATCCTTCTTTGGCTTGAATGAGGATTTCACATGCTTTTTTCTCTAGCGCAGGCATCACAAACCTTTTATTCTTTGAACTTTGACTTGGGCAGAACACGAACCAGATCCTTCTGAACCAGTTTATTTAGTAGAGAAAATCTTGCATGCCCTAGCCTTCTGTGCCACAGTTCAGCATCATCATCAAATTCTTTCAAGCAGCTCAAATCACCATTTTGCAGGTACTCGAAATCAGCAACGTAGATGTTCTTGTATCTTTTGGCCACAAGTACCACTTCACCAGTTATGAGATTTGTAACTGTACATATCTTTGACAAAAACTCCACCTTGTTTCCTTTATCACATATTTGAGAAACACTCAAGAGACCGTACTTGAGACCATTGACATAGTACACGTTCTCAATTGAGTGAGTGAGAGACTTTCCAATTTTTCCAACACCAAGAATGTACCCCTTTTCCCATTTCCAAAGGATAAACTTTCTCCTTGCAGGGCTTTTAGTGAAAGGAAGTCCATGGTATTCCCAATCATGTTCTTTGAGCATCCACTATCCATGAACCATTATTGACTGCTTCTTGTCACTGTTCCGTACACAAGGAATTCAAGGGTTAGATTTAGGAACCCAAACAAGTTTGGGTCCCTTGTAATGAGGAAAGAGATGAATGAGTGTTCTTCTAGTCCATGCAGGTAACATGCGTTTTTTATGGGTGACACCTGGTCCCCTTTCAGCAAAAGCTTTGTTTTTCTGAAGAGACTGAACCTTGGCTTTGCAATTTTCTTTAAAATGCCCATTGTTCCCCACAGTGGGCACACAGCCAATTATCGGGTACAATGACATACTTGATGTGAGGGTTATAAGGAGTTCAATCCTTTTGAAACCCTATTCCCTGCTTGTTTCCACTATTGTTAACATACATGGCAGTAACAGCGTCAGAGGACCAGGTACACTTAAGAGACTTTTCTAAATCACTCTTTACTCTTTCTAAGTCTGTCTGAAGCTGTCTATTTTTCTCAAGTTCAGCACACAAGCTACTTTTCACCATGTTTAACTCATTTACAAGATATATGTGTACCTCACTTACAACTTCTTTCCCCTTTTCAGGATTTCCAGGCCTACATTCAACCTTAAGTTCTTATATTGATTTCTTTAAATCCACAATTACAACCAAGAGGTCATCTCTTTCTTGCTCAATAGAAGCAACTTTCTCCACTAATGCATCTTTCTCTTTACTGAAATTCTCAATGGTTTCTTTTAAGTCAACCACTACCACCATCAAATCATCTCTTTCGTGTTCTACACTAGCAATTTTCTCAGTTAGAACCTCCTTTCCAATTTTTAAATTATCTATAGTTTCCTTCAAATCAACAACACAAACTACCAAGTCATCTCTAGTTTGCTCAGCATCTCCTAATTCCATAGTTAAGCCATCCCTATTGTTTACAAGACTATAGTAAGCATCAATTAACACACTAGCTAATGACATGAGCTTTTAGGAGAGTAGGATTTCAGATTTCTCTGAACATCCCGAAAGTTTACCTCATCATCGTCATCATCTTCATTGTTATCTGATTGAGTCATAAAGGCAAATATTGAATCATATTCATTGGCTTCACTTTCAACTGCTATCATAGAACTATCACCTGCATCATTTTCTTCTTCAGACTCAGTGGAGGAATCTCCCCATGCTGCAAGAGCTTGCTTCACAACATTGTCAGCGGCGTTCTTTCTTTTGAAGCATTTATCAGGAATCGGGTTCCTCTTGGCTGCTTTATCATAGTTGTGTTTGAAATGTTCTTTCTTCAGGAGAGGGCAATCCTTTATGAAATGCCCTGGCTTTCCACACTTATGACAGAGGTCGTAATTCTTTGGTTTGTTGGAACTACCTCTCTTTGGTATGCCTCCATTCCTTCGAACCATTTTCTGAAACCTTCTAGTTAATTAAGCCATGTCATTGTCTTCCTCACTCGAGTCATTGCTTTCTGCTTTGAGTACCAGGTTCTTTTCCTTCTTTGGTTCTCTTCTTTCATTGTCCTTCTTCATTTTATAGGCTTTCAGATTCCCAACCAGCTCATCTATAGTGAGCGCCTGCAAATCCTTTGCTTCAGTAATGGTGTTCACTTTACTCTCCCAGGAGTTGGGCAGAACACTAAGAATCTTCCTCACAAGCTTGTTCCTTGGAATGATTTCACCAAGCGAGTGTAACTTATTTATGATGGAAGTGAATCGAGTGTTCATATCTTGAATGGATTCATCATCCTTCATTCTAAAGAGCTCATACTCAGTGGTGAGCATGTCAATATTAGACTTCTTTAGTTGAGTGGTTCCATCGTGTGCTGTTTGCAAAGCTTCCCATATCTCCTTGGCGGATTGACAATTTGAGATCATGTTGTATTCATCAGGTCCTATACCACACACCAAAATTTTCTTGGCACAAAAATTTTTCTCCACAGCTTTCCTGTCAGCATCGTTGTAATCTTTCCTGGTCTTTGGCACCGTCACAGCAGGGTCTCCGACCTTTTTTGTAGGGACATAAGGGCCATCACAAATGACATCCCACAACTCGAAATCTTCTGCAATGATAAAGTCATACATCCTTGTCTTCCACCACCCATAGTATTGACCATTGAACCTAGAAGGCCTGTAGGTGGACTGGCCTTCTTCAAAGTTTGGTGGAGCAGCCATGAGGATCCTTTCTAGGTGTTAACCTGATAGAAAGAACCCACTCTGATACCAATTGATAGAATATATGAGTCCACCAAATTGTATAGAGACAAGGTCCTATAACAGTTTCCACAAAATAATCTAATGCAACAGTAAGTAAATGACACAAGGAATTTTACGTGGAAAAATCCCTGCTCAAGGGGATCAAAAACCACGACCTACACTGGTAGGATTTCAACTTCACTATGAGCAATCTTTAGATTAAAACCTATGTAATCTAGGAATTAAACCCTTAATCCCTCACAAAATTGTAATACACATATTACAAGCCACTTTGTAATACACCTATTACAAATACTTTAACTCATGACTAACTCTTGTCACGACACAAACACTAACGCTTTATAGTTTTACAAAGGGTTCCTAATTACTGCTTCTAGATAAGCAAAGTACGATTTACAATGAAGAACAATTACAAAGTTCTAACTCAACTAAGGACATACAAGAGACTTGTTATAAGAACTGGTCCATAGTAGTGTTTTACTTTGTTCTTGATTTGCACTTTAGAATTGAATGCTTGATTACGAGATCATTGTCTTGCTTGAATTCTCAATGTCCAACATTTTCAAGTGATGTTTTGTTGTAATCCCCATTAATAATACAACTTGGATGACATCATTTTGAATGATATAATCACTTGGTTGGTACAAGGTCCTTCCCAAAGGGAAGTGACTACTGCACCGTGCTGCACTGTTTGACTGTACAGTGCAGGCAGTCATTTTCCAGCTATAGAGAGTTGACTTCGTACTATTGTCAGGAAAACCCAAAGGGATCAGGTCCCTGATTTGATTCTTTATCTTCTGAAGTCATAAAGCTTACATCAGCTTGAGTCCGTTGGTTGTGTTGTGTACCAAGTGTGCGTCAAGTTCTTTATCTGGTTCTTTGATAGTAAGTTTGTTAGATCATCAAAACATAAAGCTAAGGTACTATAAACCCATCAGTCTATGTAATATTTCATTTGATCCTTATTACACCCCATATTTTCGTACATGAAAGTACTCCATACGTAAATTGATGAAATCTCGGAAATGAGATGTTACATCCCGCATTTTCGTACGTTAAAGTTTCGTGGAAAGTTAATCGACATAAGCTCAAGAATGAGATTATTTTAAGATTATAGGTATTATGCTATTTATAACAAGTGATAAATAAATTCATGAAGGTGATAGGATAAGCGAATCGAAGAAAATGAGTTTGGTCAAAGTTTGACATTTTGAGATAAAATACGGTCCAAGCTATAATACCCCGTATTTATGGACTAGTGTCATACAAAGTACTACATGACCATGATAGTAAGGTATATAGTGTGTTAAAAGTAATTAGTATTTTAAGTAATTCGAGATAATTTGTTAATTATTGATTTAAGTGGATAAGTGTATGAATTGTTTTGTCCACGTGGGACCATGACAACAAAAGTAAAGTGTGACTAATATGTGTGAATGATACGGCGGTGTCACATTTTGGGATAAGAATGCTTGCTAAGCATGGAAGTTATAAGTGGGGTGGACCCCACGATACACCAAGAAGGATTAGCTGGGGATCCTTATTTAGGTGGCTTTCTAGGAAACAAACTAAGGATATATATACAGCAAAGAGATAGAAATATGTTAAGCTCAATGAATTGAAACAACAAAAGTACATGAGCAATCATATATTTCCATCTTTGGAGGAGATACAACGTGAATTTATCTTGTAGTAGCAGCAACGTGAGTTGGTATTCTATGGAAAAAAAGTGTAGTCTTTCTCAAACACAATATGCGGGTTTTGCCCACCACCTCGATTTCGTTGTTCCATTTTGGCGCATTGGTTAATCCGGGATTTCTTCAATGTGAAGTAAGGTGGAAAAAGAGTATTTCTTGGCAAATAAGATCGTGAATTGGATTCGAGTTGAGCTCTTGATACAGTGGGTTAAGACCAGATATGTTAAGGCTGTCACTTCTTTCCTTTTAACATGATCCATACGATACAAATGAAACGAGCAGATGCACAACTTTCATAAATGACTCTATTCATAAAAGTATTAGAGGTGCCTATGTTCTTGAATTCCCATGTGTCTTATTATTACATCTTCTATTCATGGGTCTCAAAAAATACGTAAGTTGATAAAGTTTATTTTATGATATTAATCGAAGGCATATTGATCTTGTGACATACCGAAAGATCTTACGAATTTATTTCATTATGCATTACATTCATTTATACATGTACATTGACCCATGACCAGATGGCGTCATATACACGTACATTATATATATATGGGATATGGGAAAAGGTTATGGCGTTATATAAGCGTCACCACCTGATCAGCTGGTATACGTTGATGATTTGCCCACAGTGGCCAAGATGATATGATAGGATGCCCTCAGAGGATTGATGATGTTATTTACGTATGCACCTATGCATGGTATGAAATTTATACGTATATACATGACATTATAAATATAAAATGATTCATAGAGTTATTCAGACTTACATGTCGAGTCATTTACTCCATGTTTCTCTCATGTCTTGTATTTACTGATTTTCATTCCTTACATACTTGGTACATTATTTGTACTGACGTCCCTTTTGCCTGGGGACGCTGTATTTCAAGCCCGCAGATCCCGATAGATAGATTGAGAGTCCTCCAAGTAGGTTGTCAGCTCAGTGAAAGGTGTTGGTGCACTCCATTTACTCCGGAGTTGCTTATATGGTCTGTATGATTTGGACATGTATAGATTGGTATGGCAGGACCCTGTCTCGACCTTTATAGTATTTATCTACTCTTAGAGGATTGTAGACATATTTCATGTATATGAAAGATTGTATGGCCTTGTCGGCCTATGTTCAGTGTACGAGTGATCATTTTGCCCTTACAGGACCGTACATCATATATATAAGTCGGTATTTCAAGTTGGGCCATCCTATATCAAGTATTCTCTCATGCTTTATTATATTTATCTCATGACAACCTTTCTGGTTCATTTTACCTATGATAGTATGATACAAAAGATACCTTATGTTGGTACTCGGTTGAGTAAGGCACCGGGTGCCCGTTGCGGCCCATTGGTTTGGGTCGTGACAAAAGTGGTATCAGAGCAGCTCTGTCCTAGGGAGCCTACAAGTCATGTCTAGTAGAGTCTTGTTTATGGGTGTGTTATGCACCACACATATAAGCAGGAGGCTACAGGAAATTTAGGAATGTCACTCTTTCTTCTTACTCTAGATCGTGTGGTAGAGCTCACTTGTAAGAATTCAAGCTCCTAAATTCTATTTTATTTGTAATAAGATGATACCTACATCCAGAAAGACGATTGGTAAGAGATATAGCTATGGAAGAGTTGAGTCGGAGGAACTCGATTTTGCGTCATGCTTATGATGGATACATATGAGGTATTCCGCAAATTATGTGTGTACTAATATGTGTAAGATTCTTGATAAGGATCCCTAAGTCAAGAATATATATCCACTCTTACAGTAAAAAGGAATAAGAGAATCGGAAGGTAGACACAAGTTTCATCAAGTAAAAGAAGCAAGGTGGACAAGGGCACGAGGTACCCATTTAGTAAAGATGATCATTATCTACAATTCAGGAAGAGAGATATAAGCATTTTGAGTTATCTTTATCAATAACATATGTATGTACAAGCGCCCACACCCATCTCAGTTATGCCCTATGGGAGCTCACAGATATGGTTTAAGAGAAGGACGGGATATCAGGATCCGGCTGGGGTTAGAGTAACCCAAAATGGTGGATGGATTGTTTGCATTACTTGACATTTCTGAAGGATATTGCAAAAGTGCTAATAGATATCCTCGTGAGGCACCCAGATGGTGCACTCTAAAATAATACAACTAGGTATGAGCACTACAAAGATAGGCACTGAAACCCTGGAAGGGATACATTTTATCTTAGTGTGGCTCCCGTCCCTAGTAGAGAGAGAATGTTAGGCAACCCGAAGAGCCAGTGGATGGAGCAAGGGGAGCTAAAAGCAAAAGAATGTCTTGTTGAAGTTTTCAGAATAAAGTGATAGACAGAAATGTTAGTAGGGAAATAAGAAGAGAGTTAATGAAGCATTATGAGTAAGATGTGATACATGGATGACAACGGTAGATCAACAAAAAATGACAGTATTACAGAGTCTATAGTCAAGTGAAGGAAAAGACGAGAGGTGACAGGACTTGAGACAACAAAAGAGTATAGGCCATAAAGTCATATCCTCATTTCAAGAAATAAGTTTGTGACTCCGTCGTGACTACCAGAAGGAAAAGTTAGACCCTAGAGTAATAGAAATCAGTATGGGCCGGTGAACAAGATAAATTAAACATGAATTAGGGATTGAGTAATTGATAATAGTCGGTATCATGAGTTCAAAAATAATAGAATGGACGACAGAAGAATAACCTTTAAAGGTCATTCAGGAAGACACTTCCCTAAAGCAAGCAATGTGAGCAAAGTTAAGATTAAGGGACTATGTGTGCCAGTTACACTAGGTGGCACCCTCGTAAGTAAGGAATTTCATTATCTTTGGTATAGAAGGATTAACGTAAGGTGAGTAAGGGTCATCAATGATGTGAAAGGAATCCAAAGATGAAGAGGTAAAACATCTATGGGTAGATCGTTGTAGCACTAAATCTTAGTAGTCCCCTAAAGGAGGGAATATGGAGTGATGCGGCATTAAGTCAGAATTAAGTAGTTCTAGTAACTATGGGATGGTAAAGGAAGAATGCGATAAAAACGAGAAAAGGGATGATATTGACCTGATTCAAATCCTACAGATATGCTAAGATTCCAGAACATTATGCAAACACGATATAAAGGGGAGGAAGTAAGAGTTCATGCATGAGGTGTTATTAACAGATAAGGATCCAGTGCGAGACGTAAGTTAAGACAACGGAAATAGCTCAAGAAAGATTACGTGGAATATTGATATGAGAATGGGCCAATGAGTAGCTAGTAGTTGATTCAAGAAGATCCTAGTTATGGCTAGACAAGAGGATACAGACAAATTAGCAGATCGTGCAATATAAACATAGTGAACCCCGACATAGTTAATTTAGTTTCGCAGATAATGATATCGTGATCTTTGAGAAATATTCAAATAGGAGTTGGGGTAGTTAAAGGTATCGTATGAGTGTTATGGAAATAAAAGAAAATATCACTAGGAAGACAGTCAAAATATTAGCTCAGGAGCAACCCTACAAGCACAAGGGCGTGGAAAAGTAACTACGAATAATTATAGGGGAGGAAGGACATCAAAAATTCCTTCGAGTATACAATGTAATAAGCTCAGAATTTTACAAGAGTTAAAGGGTCCTCCCTAAGTACTACAATGAAATACTGGCTGAGGAAATAAGGAAGAAGGCTTCAACCTAAGTATAGTAACTTGAAGAAGAAATGGCCATGTAAAAAAACAGTCCCATAACAACATTGTATGCACTCCATAAGAAGGTGGCATCTACCGTGGCTAATGAACGGGAAGTAACATCAAAAGTAATATTCGAGATCATATGAGTTGCACGAAGATTCCGACATGCGTGGAACTAAGATAAGCTAAGTATGCACGTAACAAAGGGGCAGAAAGATCAGGAAAAGTAATAGCTTATGTTTAAAGAAAGTTGAGAAGGAACGGAAGGAATTATTTGATCAATGATCCAAAGTTAGCTCCACTTAATATTTAAGAGTATTATCCATGCAACATATATGTTGACAATCATACAACCGTAGAAGACTCCAGTATAAGTTAAAAGAAAGAATTGAGTCCAGGTCATAGACAAAGTACTGAATTGTTAGAAGATTGTATCATGGTGATATTCCATAGAGCCTATGAAAGGCTAAAGTAATAACTAATACCATGAGCCGCAGATCGGAAGATAGATTAAGCCTACATACAGGTTTATTAGAGGGAAGAGGAAACTAAAAGAGTTACTTTAACTAAGTAAATCAGGTGTCTGATTATTTGACCCAGAAAATTATAGAAATCGTGATTGAGATCATTCCAGAATCACTCTTAATATCAGAGGTACAAGAGAGACAGTACAACAACCATATTCTATAACGACTCCACGAGAAAGCCAGTTAGAAGAGTACCAGCCTTATAAGAAGTCAGTATGAAGCTCCCACCGGATTGTCTGTGCACCAGAGGTGCAAGTATTATAATAGAACTTCAAGTTGTGGATGTAAATTATACCTATGTGGAAGGAAGGTCATGAAAGAGATAGCAGATGTGATGCGAGATTTTAAGGTAAGTAAGGTAAATGTGAACAACATACGAGATACTCAGGTGTAGAAGGTTGTAAATAATCCATACTTCATATAGAGGGCTAGAAGCATTGGGATTCAGTATCGTGGAATGATAACGGTGTCATTAGTGGCATATCTTCTAGCCTATGGTTTCTAGGTATTGAGAGGTTTAGTTAAAAGAGTAAAGAAGAGTTTGAGACGATGTGATGTCTCGCTTGATGTTCCAGAAATAACATAAGGAAATCTATAGTGCAAGCAAGTTGAAGGAACGTTGCGAGTAGTATAAATGGATATGTGTATATCGCAAGCTAAAGTATAGTAGAACGACAAGGTTTTAGGAAGACATGAGTAAGGACAAGGAAAGGCAAGTGAGAAGGTGACGAGAATGGATAAGTCCTCGGGATTAAGCCCATGAAAACAAGATAGCTAATGGCTTCTCTAAGTTATAGAAAGTTCAGTATAGCCTGACTGAACTCAAAGGGGTCTAAGACTAATAGCATTTATAAGAGATGGAATGATGCCTTGGTAGTAGAATAAGAGTGTAATTGTGATAGATAAAGGATGACGTTTGGGCCTTCGATTGAGTAATGATTTGAAAAAAAAAGGATTTCATGAATTGTACAGGATTAAAATACCGACGTAAGGTAAATCACATTGGGATGCTATGAGATACGGTTATGGAAGTATGGTGGAAAATCACTTCAGATATCCCCCGATGAGACGTAAGCTCTAGTGGCAACGTATTACGTAAGAAGTTTCGAGTTATCAGTAATAGATTGTAGATCAACATTTGTAAATGACTAATTTTTTCCCTATCTTTTATATATATATATATATATATATATATATATATATATATATATATATATATATATATATATATATATATGTGTGTGTGTGTGTGTGTGTGTGTGTGTGTGTGTGTGTGTGTGTGTGTGTGTATAGGTTTAGGTTTTAAAAGTTGTTTAAATGGTTTGATAAATGGGGTAGGGATTATGTTACTCGAATTTTAAAGAAATTAAGCCAAAATTTGGCCCAAATCAGTGGCCCAAGTTTATTTTACCCGGTCTGGTGAAGCCCACCTGAGTGATAGGCTAAACGACGTAGTTTCATGGTGAAACTACGCCGTTTTGTTTAAAAACTTGAAGATTGAATTTCAATTGTTGATCAATCCTTGATCTAATGGTCCTTATTTGATCTCTCAAGAGGTATATAAATCCCTTATTACCTGAAAATTTCCCCCATTCCCCCCCTATTATTTTTTCTTTCCTCTCTTCTCATTCTCTCAAACACCACTGCCGCCGCCGCCCACTGTCGCCGCCGAAAATCGCCCACCGGCGGCGGACACCCATCAAACACCCCCAAATTACACCATTCTCTTCATCTCTTCACCCTCTTTCTGAATCCACAACCCAAATCCCTTGAATCCCCACCAAAAATCAACAAAAATCAAACCCTAGTTGCGCCGTCACCACTGCCGCCGCCGCTCACCACTCCAAACTCCAAAACTTTTACACCAACGGCCTCCTCCTACTCTCCTCTTCTCCATTCCAAGCCTCAAAACCTTCAAACCCCTCCAAAATCCGGTTGAATCTGAGCCGGAAGCCCCACTGCCGCCTCACCACCACCATGCGCTCGAGCCGTTGTTTGTTCTGAGTAGACAC